>DWQX01002068.1:0-23663 GCA_018245475.1 Pharmacophagus antenor
TTTCTCATGGTAGCAATTTTTTTGTATAGGCAGAGAAGGCAAACGGTAAGAAAGAAAATAAATCTGTTTTTGTATAACGCGGACCGAAAATGGTGATTTATGTTCGCCCGGAAAACTTCTGGCTAATATCATGTTCATACTTACACGTATGACTGTTGGATCACAGCAATGCTGTTATAGCAACGAATTGTACATCGAGATTGGTAGCTGGCCAGGCGAATTCGAAAAAATTTTAATGGAGAGAATTATCTAAGAGGTATTAGGTTATAATTAACTGCTTAAAATCGAAGTGCGGACGATACAGACTCCGGCTATATGCGTTTAAATATATAAAAGTCAAAGTCAACTCATTCCAAATTAGGATACCGTGTAGCAATTTTGACGTCATATATTTTTTTAATTTATAGACTGCACCTCAACAAGCCCACGGCCTTCACCGCTTTGTAAGTGATCTGATGGGGTGAAGAAAATGCGCAACAAACTCTCCACTAGCACGCCGATTTCATAATTAACAAGCAAAAAAAAATAATAAGGACCATGCAGAAACTATAGACAACTGTTCTACTTTGATTCATTTAAAAATAAAACTGAAAGTAAGTGATTAAAGCTGACTGTATATTACACCTTGGTCCAAGTATCGCCAAAAACTCTCCCGTTCTTATGCAGTCGTTGACTGAAACAGGAATATTTCTTTATCAAGTAAGCGATTAAAGACGGGAAACAAAATTCTTACATAAAAAGCAAAGCACACTAATGTAAATTTATCAAATCAATATTTGCTTATATATATCTTGTTAATGTACGTTTGCCTTGTACCGCGGAGGTCTTTAGTTCGACTCCGGGCTGGAGTTTCGATTGTGGTTTCGATTTTCAAGCCCGGCTGGTTAGCTACCACCCTCAATGTCAAACTGCCGCAGTAATAGCGTTGTTGTGTAATGGCTTCCTGGTCACTTAACATCGTGTGACATTGAGGTCAAGTGCTAGCCCATAGTCTATGAAAAAAGAGTGAATCAGTGCTCGAAAATGTGTAGAACATTTATTTTACTAACCATTGTTAAGAATTAGAGTTTTTGGTTTAACAATCTTTCTCCTCCACCAGGATTTTTCTTCTGGCGTCCACACTTTGAGACTGTCTACCTTCAGTATGAGGTCAGATAAACCCAAGGAATGATTACTAATCTGAAACAAAAGTTCTTGTGATTTTCATTATCACAATAATGAAATATGAGAAAAGTAGATTACGAGAATATTTCATATTGAACACTAAACAAACAGAAGGAGTACTTTAAAATCGTTCCTAAATATTGAAACCGCGCCATATGCTCAAAATACTACTACCTAATGTATGCAATAATACAAAGTACTATAACTAATGGTCAATTTGACAACTTGCAAAAAGAATTAGGGATATTAAATTATTATGCAAATACGTAAATCAATGTGATCTGTTCAGGGAAATTAAGGAAAAACGTAAGTAAAAGATAACAATCTCCTGAACTCAATAATGTTTTTTCAACATTGTCTATAGAACTTTTTATTACGGCAAATAATGTATGCCATACCTAGAAATTCGTCAGAGAACTACAAATAATGTAAACCTGTTTTCTAAATATATCTTAAGCTAAAAATATGACACAACCGAACCTTTTAACACTGTAAAGTTTATATTCAATTATAAAAATAAATAATCCAAACTAAGGCTGTTTTTTATCATTAATTTACTACTAGTGTTAGTAAAAACAAGTGATTTATTTTACACAATTCTTTGCATAGAAACAGAATTAAATTAAAATTATCAAATTTTAAGTCTTAATTGAGAGCTATGTGAAATATTTTGATTATTGAAAACTGAAACATTGTAATGATTACCTTAGTTGACTCCATTTGCACTGGCACCGAATACAGAAGCACTACATTCGACGAACACGTCACTAAATACGTTGACGAAAAATCAAAAGGCGATTCAAAAAATCACACGGGCCGGCTTGATGGTACTGAGAAAGAACGAAACATTGTTGACGCCGTATCTAACAACGAGAGCTTTGTTCAAACAGATAAGCGACGGTATCTCGTCGTATTTATACTCCTTCATTTCGCTGCAGTTCGTCCTGTGCATAAATAAATAAAGAACAAGTTTATTAAGTTTCATGAATGATACGATATTTTCAATCAAACGCAGTTAACGAAGGTATAAGATCCTTCACAAAAACTCTGGCACAATGCGGTTCTCTTCCGGAATATATCTGTCTCACTTAACCAGTTTAGTTAATATTGTAGTCAGGTCTTTAAAATAAAAGTTGATACCCGCCGTATACAATATAAAACTACGTATTTCCAGGCCGATATTAACAACAGAATTAATGTTACATGACATTATTTAGGTATATTATAAACATTAAATGCAAATGCGAATAACTTTGCCGATTATTGTTTATAGTGGCTTAGTAATGGTAATAATTCAATATAATCACGAACTTCATCACGTTATAAGACTGATTTATAACTTAATGTACAGACATTGTCTTTTTAATGAATAATTTATTCATACTTGTAGTGATCATCAATTATTCAAATGTTTTATACAAATATGCTATTTTTAAAATAATAATAACTAATGCCTATCAAAAATATCCATGTCAATTTAAAAAAAATGGTAAAAAAACTATGTTTCCGCCCGGGATCGAACCGGGGGCCTTCTGCGTGTTAGGCAGATGTGATAACCGCTACACCACGGAAACTTGAAGTCATTATTAATATATACTGTTTACATAAATTTATTAAAACCATACTGCATTAAGAAATAAAATGAAATGTTGCAAAAATAACGTATGTTGTATTAATGTTAGGCGACCACTTACTCCTTTGTAACATTTCGACTATAGCGTTTAAAATTTGCACAATATTTTACTCGTCACATTGAAGTTTCTATTAAAAGAAAAGTTTAGAAACTGACATATCTACAAGCAATGGAGACCCTATATTTTTTTAAATCACAATCATTTGGTGATATTTTTACGTATGAATAATATAATAATATTTGTTTCACTCCCACTGGTCGGAGGTCCATAGTGTACACGTATTTAAATGAATATTAATATTATGGTCACAATAATTTATTAAATATTAATAAAACATATGACATATTAATTTAAATAATACTTTAATAATAATTGTAATACAACATAGCGGATAGCAACATGTTTAAATGACCACGATTTTTAATAAACCACTGTTTCTCGTTCTCAAGGTATATATATGGCCAATTACTTCTATAGAGCAATAGCGCCAATAAGGCAATAAACACGTACATAATAAGTCATAACAAACAATTTATTTTTCTCTTTAAACGATTGCCGTCTGAAAACATTGCAACAATTATAATTTACTTCAAGTCATAGCGTAGAACAAATCGGGCTTTTCGGCATGTAAAAGAATTCGTAAAAAGGTAATACGTATAACTATAATTTAAAATCTGGACATATCTCTTTAATTACAGGTTAAAATTGACCTATTCGATTATCCTGTCAAAAAAAAACAATCGTTTAGGAGCGCGAACGTAATAATCTGAGAAGTCTGAGAGGTCTAAAATACGTAAATGAAATATTCTTTTTGGTGATATTTTGCTATGACATTTCATGTAAGAAAATTTTGCGGTTGTTAATATAAAAGATATTTCATCAAAAATCTGTGTTTGATGGGAGATTCAAAGTCGCGTGTAAAATAAAAGCAAAGTATATTTTGTTAAACACTTTTATTAATACAATTACATTAACTTTCTCTCGCTTCAGTAAAATAAGTAATACTTATAACACAACATTACTACAGATGTACTTTTTATACACTTACATAATGTACCGTTTAATTAATTATGACTTTAGCCGTACATGGCACTCGATAACGAATCAAAGAATAAATGCACATCGGTGCTTTGACAGTTGACACATTGACGGAATTTAGGCGGCCACGTTTCAATAACACAAAAAATTCGGTAAGTAGTCAACGTATTGAATATTGGTTAGTTTTTATACAACTCTTTGACCGGAATAATAATTCTTGTACATTTTTTACAGCGTGTTATTAGTTATCCATTTTTACATCGACAAGCAGTACCGCATTTCTCCGTCTCTTTCAGAGCACTTAGCGTTTATTAATAACGAAAGAATAATAGACAAAAACAAAAATCAAACTTACATTAATACATACTTTGTCATAAATTCGATCAGAGCAGGCACTTTATATTACCTTTATTTATTACATACCAATAGAACAAACCAAAAACTACACGCAATCACAAAACCCGTTAATTTTAAAGGCTCCGATACTCGTACACTTTCAAAATTTAGAAACAATTTAAAGCTGTTCAATAAGAAATAGCAGAATACAAACATCACAAAAAATCACATTGCTATTGACAAACGAAAAAAACATCATTTTAATCAGAAACTGTATATCTTAACTTTGTTGTAATTTAATTCTCCAGGTTCAGCTTTTCATGAGTGCAACTTAAAATTATTTCTAAATTCATATTTTCGTTGTTGTTATAGTCACATGTTCCAACGCAATGTGTTCGGATAGACGATTGGTCAGTTTTTTTACGGCCAATGAAATGGCGGCTCGCGATTGGGTCAGCAAGCGCACGATTTGCCGCCGCCGCTAGTCCTGCTTTTCTTGCCGTTTGCGATTTTGTGGTCGAGCACGAATCTATCGCCGTCCTTATCGTTATTGTGTAGCAGCTTGTCATTAAGAAGAATCTGATAAAAACAAAACAAAAAAAGCTTAATGCACATTTATCATAACGTCACAAATTATGTAGTAGTAGGTAAGGTAATGTAAAATATATAGTACAAGTAAATATCTTCAAGTATCTCTTAATGCCAATTTTGTTCGAAATCGATTTTGGATTGAGTGATAGTAAAAATGTTTATGCAGAGTTGGATAACGGAAAAAAAAGTAAAAGTTAACTGGTTTTATCAGATTTTATGTTAACTTTCGGAATAATTGTTTTCGATTAAGATTTTTATTGTTTTATACTTAAATGTAATTAAATCCTCTATATTCATGTAAAATGATTAAGACCTTTTTCTTTTTTATATATGCAAGGAAACAACAAAAATACTAAATTACAATTAAGTTAATAAACGAGTACGCAACACAGATTAACAACTCTCAATCAAATGTTTGTAGTAGTCTGTTTAGAAAATCGCATAAAAATTACTGATGCATGCGCGCTTACTACTTTAGTAACACTGTACTAAAAAACTAGTAACTAGTAACTTTTACCATTATGGGTCTAAAATCTGTAATATTAACAGCGCAGCTTTCTAAAGAGATTAATTATAAAGATGAATAAAAACTTTTTGCAATGTTCTACAATGTTAAAAAGTAAATTACCGACTTGCGCAAAACTAACCTAACCTTATATGTATTTCATGAAATTAATATAGTAGAAATTTTTTAATGTACTGCAAAAAAATTGTTAATGATCATTATTATGATTTTAAATTTAATTTTACATGTACAATAGACTACACGTTTATTAAGCACTATTTATATAATTTGTCAAAATTAAAATTTTAAGATGTTACACAAATAATAGAGTCATATATCACGTCATTAAGATGTCCAAAATAAACGTTATGTAACCCAAAAGTCGTTCAAAAACCGTAAAAATTTTACCGACACCGTTATGTTAATTTAGAAATCAAAAATTTTGAATCGCATCGTACCTTTTCCGTTGGTTGCGAGGTTTTTTTTTTTAATTAAACATTCGACGGTCTATTTGGTTACATCACCGCGCGTTTCCTTTTCGCATCGATTGTTAATTCATTCATGTTACGAGACAGTTTAAAAAAATACAAAGTTTTTAAGACGCATACCTAGAGAATGCTCTCGATTCATTTCCGTGCTAATAGCTAATAGCCCATCAGGCGGTATTATTGTCGGCGTGTGGCCCATTTAATGTGTGACACATCCCTCACCTTATTCACTAAGGAACGCGCGGCTTCTTCAATGTTGATGTTCTCCTTTGCCGACGTCTCGAACCAACCGGCGAAGCCTTTCTCTCGACAATACTCCTCCATTTTCGCGGCAGAGTTGACGATGCCCTCTTTTTGTTGGTCGCACTGCGAAAATATAAATCCTGTTCAGTCGTTGATCGAAAATGAAAAAAAAAAAACCGCTTACACGTTTTTAAATACACTCATACAGTATAGTTCTCGTTTGATAGTGAGGAAAAATTGTGAAAGTAAAAACTTCTAGCCTTTTTACTTATATCTACTGTGTATACAACGTCACTACACTGGTTTGAAACATTAATGTGTTTTATGTGAGTGCCAGAAGGTGTTGCGGGCGAAAACGCTTCAGTGTCTGTGGCTTCATTATCACTTAAGATCAAGTATAATCGACGTCAAGTGTAAACTTAAAAATGATAAAAAAAATATTTCTACATTATATACGTTTAATGGACACATTATGTTGGAAGTGTTTATTGAGGTTTAAAATTAATTAAGTTAGCTAGCCAGCCATCTTTCATAATAATCATTATCTTTCTTTATCTACCTACTGCCAGATAGATGCCCTCCCCAATGCCTTTCACTACACATGGTTCTTTGCTTTTCGCATTCTCTCCCTATGCTTAATTTTCAACCACAAAAAACAAAAAAAAAAATTACAAATAATGTTGTCCTAACCATATGTCGATCTATATATTAAATTTCATTTTACGGGATACCGCAGGCACTGAGATCGTCATGATCAATCGTTAATAGGGAGTGACCAATGTTTTTAACAGCTATGGATATTGTCACTTGACCTCAAGTTCCCATGATGTTAAGTGACAATTAAACTATAGAAAGTGAAAGAAACACTCTATATAACATATGTGTGACTACCGTAACACAGCAGCGCTTTTATGGCGGCATATTGACATTAAGATTGGTAGCTAGGCCAGAAAACAACCCTACCACTAACCAGACTCCAGACTCATGTTGTCGAACTCAGGGCCCCTGCGTGACAAGGCTATAGCGCCACGGAGGCAATTTGAAAAAAAAAATACAAACCTTGTTAGCCAGCAATATGCAGGGTATGGGCGAACCGTCCGGGAGTTGCACCTTAGTGTCGAGGTCGTTTTTCCATTTCACAACCGCATCGAGTGTGGCGACCCTCGATACGTCAAACACAATGAACGCCCCCACCGCCTCCTTGTAGTACACCCGAGTCATATTGCCGAAACGCTCCTGCCCTAGAACATAAAGAGCAATCTGTTAAGCATGTTGACAAAAACAAATTCTACATGTCAATCTGCCGCCATAAAAGTATTGCCTTTTCTAGCTATCATATATGTAAGACCCAGATGTATTTTAGTGGAACGACTCTACCGTCTACGACCTCATTGTAACTTAACATCAAGAGAAATTAAGTCAAGAGTTATGCCATAACTGGTAATAAAAAACCTTTACATCGTGTATCATTTCTAGTAATATTAGGGGAACGTAGAATAATAACTGGAAAACAATTAGGAGGTAAAATTAAATGTCAGTGAAAGTATACGGAAACTTGATGAATCAAAACTTATTCAAATCTAGATATTTTTTTTTTCTACAGAATATCAATCATCCACAAAATTTTAGAAACGGTAAATTAGAATGGCTATGAATTAATACTTTTTTTTTGTATTGTTGTAATTCCTTGTAAAAGGTTTTTGTTATTTTAACATCTCCGTGTAAGGGCATTGAGATGTCACCAGCTGATATTTATCAAGACAAATCAAGATTTGGCTTCAGCGATCAAAAATCTATTTCATAAATATAACTTACGTCAATATGGTACCATAATCAATAGCGAAAGAAATAAAAAGAAATACACTACTGTCAATACTAAAAACGACCACGCAAAATCAGAACTAAGATCGTCCATATTGCCTCAGCTGTCAGTTAAAATTCAAAGAGTTTAAATATTTATCATCAAAATGATTTAATAATTAAACTCTTTGAACTCTGCAATTTGAATAAAAATTTTTTCATAATTTTTATTTATTTCGGTGCTATGGAAAACTTGTACAAGGCTTGATATAAACAATAATAGTATATATTTTTGAAAATAACTAAATAATATAAAAAAAATTTTTATTGAATACTAGTACTAAAAATGTTTCTATAGCATTTTGGTAATGTTAACTTAATAAAAAATAACCAACCTTACTAAGCTTTTGGTATTGTTAGTTGTAAAAGAAGATGAATAACAATAGAGCAAGTGTCGACATTTGAAAGCACAATAAGAGTAATTCAATAGAAACGGAAAAGGCGGTAGGTGTAAAAGTTTGATCGTAAAAACCTGCCTACCTGCGATATCCCATAGCTGCAAACGTATTATCGTGTTCGAATCCCAATTGAGAACCTTCAGAGCAAAATCCACGCCGATTGTGGCGCGGTAGTGTTGGCTGAAGAACTGATGGACGTAGCGTTTGATGATCGATGTTTTGCCGGTGCCCAGCTCGCCAATGACAAGGATCTTGTACAGATGCTCGCGCCGCTCGGCGCTCGGCGTCGCTTGCGACTGCAAGGAAAAATTAACTTTAGCTGCCGAAATCTTAATAGTAAATCTCGTGGATTTCGATTGAAGCAGGTAGAAAAAAAGAAATTAAAAAAAAAGCGACATTTTAAATTAGTTCCGTACCGAAAATGGTAACATTTGGAACCTTATTACTAGGAATCCGCCGTCCACCCGTCTGTCAGTCTGTCCTTCTGTCAGCGTCATGAACCGTAATAGGTAAAAAGTTGAATTTTTTGTAGATTACTTATTTCTATTACCGCTACAACAAATTATAAAAACATAATAATATTACAAAAATACTAAAACAAAATAAATACTTTGTCTAAATCAGTTCCATCTGTTGACTGTCAGTACGATTTTAGAAATCATCTTCAATAGTTGATTAACAACAAATCATTGATTATGTATATGGAAACAATAATATACAACTATTATGACACTATAGAAAGCTACCATCGTGTACAGGTGTAACTATAGACCACCGCATTCTAGAACAAAGCCGCAAGCTAGACGGTCAAAGTACCAGACGCTAAGTACATAATCCTTTCAAAACATGAGACCGGCGCGTTTCACATGCGTACGGACAACGGAGAAAACAAATCGTTTACTGCGGTCGTAGCTTTTAAGAGAGCGGCGTAGTTATTATCTAATTAGTGTCAATTAACGACCTGGATGTTCACGAACGCAGTGTTTGCCTGTAGTTGAATATAGAGCGAACTTCCATGACTACGTATGGGTGGGTATGTATATATAACCAAGGGGGCAGATGGAACTGGTCGCTTGTTTTGTGCAGAAATATTTCAATTACAAAATTAGCGTACTTTGATCCGAGATTTTTATTAACACTTGACTTTAATTGAGGATGTTAAGTGACAATGAGGCCGTATAGTACATGGTGAAGAGCTCGCCTAGCCTACTTCGTGTCTTACGTGTATGACTGTCGAAACACAGCCATGCTCTAATGGCGGCAGATAGATAGAGAAAATAAACCCTTCCATCATCCAAACTCTAAAAACCACGTAACGCAGGAATGAAAGCCAAGATCTCTGTTACTTTGTTCTTGAAAGTTAACGGTTACCGAATCTTCAATTTCTTAAAAACATAATCAAATCAGTTGTGTCACCTAGAGTTAAAAGCTATGTTTCAAACTAATATACAAAATAAAAAGAGACAACTTTAACTTCGGATTGGATAAAAGAGAAGGGTCGAAAAAAGTCTTTCATGAAAACTGATGTAACTTTACCTCTTGTAAAATAACAGCTTTTCATTTAAGAGTGACCCACATACGTGTAAATTACATTCTTTCTTAAGCTAGAGATGTCACCAAACTTGACACAGAAAACTCTCTCGCTAACGGACGCAGTAAAGAGCAACCTCGTAAAGGCTAGAACTGGTGCAAAGGCAACGCTTTAAAGGTTGATTTTAAGTATGATGTAGTCGTCATTATTCATTTAAAAGTAATTTATGTAAAACTAGATCTCGCTGTTAGAGAATAAAGAATAAATATCTGTCTTTATCACTTATCAAAATAAATAACAGCTTTATTCTTATTTATAAAAGTTAAATGCAAAACTGTTATTATTAAAATTAATTGATTCAAATAATATTTTTGTTGGATTGTCTCTTCTGTTCTAGCAAAAATTAAATAATATTTGCCCACAAAACATATATAAAATTTTCTTTTGACACCATTTTTATAATAATCAGTCGGATAAAATAAATACATAAGTTACCAACAAAAATCTTGCACACAATCTATTATGATTAAAACATTTCTTAGTCAATATTGAAATGTTTTGTAATTTATCTAGTAATGATAGGCACAGAAAATGTTGTGTCTATCGGACATAATTAATGACATAGTAACAGGAAAGTGAACAAGGCAACTTATATTTACTCTGGTTTGTTATTACTTTGTAAATGGATTTGATAATTTTCCACTTTAAGAATTTTGGATACTGTATAAATGCTTGTCAAATATTTATCTAACTCGTATCTATGCAAGATATTAGATAAAAATTCAATTAAAATATAAATAGAAAAAATCATTTCGTAAATAGATCAATATAGATCTAACAGGAAATTTTCATGAACTTTGTTTTTCCCCCTTGTAAACTTATTAAATTTATGTGTATTTTTGTTTTGTTGAAAAATTAATTTTACTGTCACGCAATATAGTATCTGTATTCTATTTCAAAGAAATAAAATAGCAGTAAATTCGGATTCAATGCGACGTTAAATATATATCTTTCACAACAATTTCATGAACTTTAGAATAAAGGACTCGAAAAGATTGGAGAATGAAGTCTGGCATTAATAAGATTTCTATTAACAGTACTACTAAAAATTTTTATCGAGGAATAATTTGTGCCATGGCATTCAATTATGATTTAACTGTAATACCATACATAAGGTTTTTCGGGCATAAGTAAATAATTTGATAATAATAATAAAATTAGAAACTATACAATAGAGCGCAAGAATGATAATGTTGTATATATAAGATATAAATACGTATAAAAAAGTTTACATTTTAATGGAGAATAATTTTCAATTATTCGAAACTACTCGATCTCATACGTTGAATAGTTTACCTTTATATGTATCTTGATAGTATTTATTCGATGAAAACTATTTTTATTTCCTCTTATCATTATTCAGACAAAGTCGCCTATAGGTTACTTTAATCACATTGAGAAATATGCAGACGCCATATCATTGGGGAAGAATTCCGATAGATTATTTAGGTAAGCCGTTATTTCTTCAAATTTACATTTTTACATTTATAGGTAAACCGTAAAATTAGCACAGCAAACAAATCTATCAAAATTAAGTACCAATAATGTAAATGCACTAATATTTGTGTTTTTTTTTAGCAGAAAAAGGGTTGAACAAAAGGTAATTCAATATTAATCCTCATCTTTGAAAAATGACGTGAATTGTTTATTTACTTAATATAAACAATTGAAACATTAGTGTAACTATTTAAAAAAGAAAAAAAAACTTACACGCGCATTCGGCTTCGGTTTCGGCGACATTTTAATTCACGGTCGTGCTATCGAGATATCGTTTCGTCAAGAAACTCTTGTATAATTCCAGTGAAGCAAGACAAGCGAATGATATAGAATATTCTCGATTACAAACTCGTACATTGCTGAGACCACTCACGGCCTTACGCACATTTTCCTTTCATTAATGACATGAAAAAAAACTATAAAAGATATTGTTTTTCTTAACGAACAAAATATTTTCGGTCAGTTACTACGATTTAATTGCTATTTACGTAGGTAAATACGAAATTCGAAAACAATCTCGTAAAATGATAATTTAAAAAAAAGTATTTTAATATATTAAGTTTTAAAAACTATAGAATAATTCACAAGGATGTCGTCTGGATAACTACGGCGAAATATCGAAGACTGTATATTAAATAAGTCAATTTAAGTGAGTGCACTGTTTCTTATCGGGCATTTGATAACGGACGAGTATTTGTTGGAAATTTTGCTTCCCACTCGAACTGTTTATTTGATATTCTTTACGCTTGGCGCGACAACAACGGGTGTTTTTCGTCGCATACCCTACTGAGAACGCAATAGAATTAATTGGATGCCGAGAGAAATGACATTTCTTTTCACTTTTGTTAAGGTTTCTTTATAGCATTGCACAGCTAAACTATTTTCTTTACTACGTTTGATTTTGTTTATCAAACCAGTAGTATATTTTTTTATTTAAAATGTGAAAGTTTAAAAAAAAAAGGTTTTACTTAAAATGTAACAACGTGAATTATCTTTACATCATATTTGATTATGAGTTCCTCACACTGAGCACCTTTCAATTTTAATGTAATATTTACATCATTGCAGGTTCTTATAATAAATATGTCAAAACAAGTTTAATTTGCCATTTTCTTCCTCAATAAGTATCATTGGAAAATTAGTCATATATTAATAATGATTATAAGTATAAAAATGTAACTTTAAAAATAACGTTAATTCTAACCTCAATTAAATGTCATAATAATCCTTAGCCCTGACAATTTAAAGATATTTATTAGTTTCAATTAATTAATTGTAGTCGAAAATAAAAACATTTTTATTATTAACAGCATTCATAAATAATTAAGACTAAAAGCAACACTAACAGTTTAAAAGTTATTTACTATTAGTTAATCATTTCTACTTTATCACGGCACATGTTACATTAAGGGCATAAAAAACTGTTACCTTCCAACCTGTCATTGCCTTTCTAAGAATTTTCGAAATGGGGATTAACAGATAAAAATAACTCTAAGAACACCATGAATCAGGAATTTACGGACACTGCGCCGATCCCTGTGTAATTCTATTGATAAAAACCCCACTATAACTTTTTGTAGCAGTTTTTTTTATTGAACTCGCGTTAGATGCGGGCGGTTGTTTCTATGTCGCTTGTGTTCAATTCAGTACGTGACGATAAACCCATGATTATGATGAATTTACAAGACTTTAAAAATACAGATCAAGGCGCATATTAGTTATAAATCTAAATAAAGGTATAACGGACTATAAGTATATTTTACAAAACAAACAAAAATTTTTTAAGTTCAAAAATAGAGATTCACAACACATTTTGACGTTCACGTATAGTCAAAGCGAGCGTATTGACATATAACATATCATATAATATATTAACTATTTGCAGAGGTATTAAATTTCAATATGGGCATATCCAATTGATAGGAGCATCGTATCCGAGAATTGGTTCAATAACATATCAGATCAGTTCAGAGAAAGCGTGTACTGTTAAATGATTAAAAACAGTATAACACTTGTATGGGTCATCGCTCATTGTTGTGGTGTGTGAAATTAGACACTTAACCACAAAAGGTTAATATGTTCATGATGTTTCTATAATATATTAGGTAAAATATTAGACTAATTAGTAATTAGAAAGTATATCCCGTTATATAAGTATTGAACTATTTCAATCCCTAACATACGATACTTTATGAAGGATTAGAAGTGGGGGCTAAACTATAGGAGATTATAGTTTCGTTCATTATGAAGGACAGAACGAAACGCAATATGGGAAGCCATTAAATGCGCGTGTAATATACTAACTAGTATTTAAAAACTCTCCGTCGATTGCAATCAGCAATTAGTGTAGATTAATGTTAAATATTGAAATTAAAAATATAATATTTATTATTAACCGTGTAATTTAAACAATAGGCAACCTACATGTAATATTTTCGTCTTTCAAATGTCTTTAGAATTTCGTCTAATATTCAACTTTAAATCTGCTCATCAAAAAATTATTACCTACTAGTTTTGACGACACAACTATCGCTATTACTATATCAACATATTAGAAAATTACTTTAAAATTAGTTCATGGATTTAAGCACAAAAATTTTATAAGCTTAGATTAACTTTCTCAATAATAATCATAGTTATTTTTCTATGAAATTGTTACCAAAATTGTCTCAAATGTCATTAAGGAGAATTGAAAAACAAAAACATGCAATTCTCGCATATACTATTCAATTACTATTTGGTTAGGATTGTGAACGAATTTAAGTATTTCGAAGTGATATTATATTACCACAGATGACATAATTATTCTCCCTGGCCAATAAGTCAATTCGTTGTGAATAACGGTTGTTTTCAATAAACATTACGTACGGGACAAAACCGCGAGCGAGATGGTAACTCTAGACCTAGGTTAGGGTTACCGTCCACGCATCAGCGGTGACCTCAGTTTGTGCAGTCGCGACACAACCAATTGCTCATTCGCGTGGTATCACACAATAATCTGATATGTGTTATACCCTTTACTTTCACACAGCGGTAATGCCGACGAACGTCAATATTAATTCTCCAATATAACTCATTTATAACACGAGAAACAAAAAGGAATTTTATTCTGTTGGTTTTGTTATGCAATAGGGAAAGGTATCATAGGAGTTTGTTCTTTATAAGATGTTTACTTACATTGATATTATTGTGCGTCCACCGTCCTTAATAAAGTACAGTCATTCAAAACTAAAATAAAACTGGTTATTGAACAAATCATTGATGTGTCGCAGGAATAGCTTATTAAAAACAAATTTAATTTCATATCTACGGTTATATGCTGGCATACAATTAACTATTTAATTTGATCACAACTAAATATTGTAATATTTTTAATATTATGTAGCATCTAACTAAATTAACATCTTCAAGCTCTTGGCCACATAAGTGAACGATTAGTTTTGCATTTACTCTTAATTGATATTAATATATAGATGAAAATCTTTAACACATTATATTTTAATATTTCTCTGCGTTCTGTCACTTGATCCCTGATGAAAATAAAATTAATAGGTATTAAGGTCTTTTAATATTTATTTATGTTTCTCTTTTGTGAAATAAAAATCGTTCCTTAAGAGGTTAATACTCATCGATTACAAATTGTAAGTACCTAAAATATTAATTAATGACATTGAAAATTATAATACGGAATTTTAAGAAATCGGTTAAGTAATCGATATGCACGTTATCTAAATGGTTTTACATTAAAAATTCTTGCGGTTTTAAAAAAATATAACACCAAAACCGGAATACTATGATCGAAAAATATTAGTCACCTATGATATGGAAATTTAAAATACAATACGCGTGAAATTAGAAGCTTGCTTCTGTCGATTAAAAAAAACTTAGCAAACATACATTGGACTAAGAAAGTCAAAGATTCCTACCGCATAGGAATTGCTATTACTTTATTAAACTTTAAAAGAAATAACAAAGTTAGGGCAAAGACAAATAGTAGATAATGTAACCATTTAAATTATCGCAAATTATAAATGAAACCATTCAAGAAAGATGTTATAACAATAACGGAATTCATTAACGAAGTTCGTTATTTATGAATTATGGCCGCGATGAATGTGGTTTTTTTATAATGATATGTTGTCATGCCATGTATTATTACTTATTACAAAAGCATACAAATATAATGTTACGCACGTATTAAATATCTGTGATCTTTTTATATGTGTTTTATTCAAGATCCTATTATTTAATTGCTGTGCTGACATATGTGTTGAACACCTTACACTCTTATTTTCATGGGATTATTTTATTAATATATGTCAAATTATTTAGATAACACCTTCGTTGGAATGAGCCCATACATCTGAGTAAGTAGCATTTAAAACAATATTTTATGTTTAATAATTAAAAATGTTATAACAAAATAATGTCTTCATTGGAGATTTTACATCGGGAAATTGAAGTTGAGCTGTTATCATTAAAAATTATTTATATATTTTGCACAATGGAAAATATTTTTTTTAAAGTACTTTTAACATCGTGATTGAATTATGAAATAGATAATTCCAATATCTTTACGTTGAAATTATAGAATGGAATCTAAATGTCAAGGTTTTCAAAACTTGTTTAAGCATCGGATATATTCAAGTATTGCTTTACTTTAAAAGGAATAAATAAATCCCTATTAATAAATAATCTTTTTTAATTTAAATATATATATTACGAGCAATTTTATTGTTCTTTCATTCTTGTCTGTACAATTAAATTTAAATAACAAATTGATTGATAGCAAAAATTTATATTTATACAATGTTTAGATGTTGTTATAATCTTGGACAATGCATCTTGCTTTTGCTGATATATTGAATACAGTGTGTAAAAAAATAAAAACTAATGACCCGAGCTTTCTATTGTTAAATTTTTAATACCCAAAACACCAGCAAATAGTTGCTGAAATATTTGCATCTATTTGAATAAATATTAACCGTGTAAAAAATGTCATGTTCACATGAACAGAAGAAATCATATATTCACTTCTTTAATGTAAGCTACAGTAAGCTTTCGCTTCTTTAATGCGGGATATCAGAGCTGATTACTTTTTTTTATAATTTAACACAAATCATATATTTTTCTCAAAAATACCATAAAAATAAGTTATGCGGTCAAACTAGTTTAGCTATCCGGTTTACCTTATCGTAACTAGATATAATTAAGCACATACTATAGGAAAAAAAAAAGTTTGTGGGCCCCAAAAAAGCAGGCCTAAAATAGAGCAGAAAGGATTCACAAGAAAAGATCAAAGCTTAACTGGCAGTACGTGCGTCTTACAAAATATTATGAAATATAACGTAAGTCCTTCCTTCAACATAATTCAAAACTTGAAGACAGACCGCTAAAACAGTAAACAACCTCTCTCATGGGTTGACCTAATAGTGATATTCCAATTATGTAAAACCGAGAAAGACAAAAATTTTATTTATTTAGAATAAAATTGAATAACATAAATAGTTAAAGCGTAAATAATGAATGAAAGTTGTAAGCTATCGACATTTTGCGTTACTCAAATGAGTTTACTTTTAATAAAACACGTATACATAATTTTTAAATGAATGGCATATTAAAAAACAAAATTAATTTGCTTCACCCAAACACAGTCACTAGATTTTTTATTGTTTTTGAGTAACAGTTCTTAAACTATCTAGCTAAGCTTCAAAACCCAAAACGTTGAATGGAAGAGAATGCCTTTTTGTTATAATGTCCGCCTTTTTGTATTATAATGCTAGTTAAGTAAAGTTTAAATAAATAAATTGTCACTAAACTACTCTAGAAATTTAATGATTGTTTTTTAATAATTATAATTTAATTTATTATTAAACGATGTTTGTTAAAGTTACTCACTAAGTATTAAGTTACAATTTAAAATGAATATGCATAAAAATCGTTGAGAATTATAACATTAAAATGTTAAGTGTAAAAAAATATAATTTAAAACTTTTAACTTTAAATCACTGCTTAAGCCAGTATACTGTAATTATACGAGAGTATTAAATTTGATTGTTTATTATAGAGAAAAGAAATAAATGCACGTGAACATCAGTGCATAAAAAATACAATGTATGAGTGCTGTGTTGTTTTGAGATACAAAAAGCGAAGCGCACGAGTAGGCAAGTTTGACGGGCGTGTACTCACGAAGGGCATCGCGTCGCGGCGTCCGCAAAACTACCGTGAAACGTAACGTACGGGGAACAGGAGAGACGTCTCCGCGCTGAAGCCGCAGCACTCGCACACCGTCAAGTAGCACTCGTCAGCGCTCTCTTCGAGGGTCATGGCGCGCGCATCGCACGGGCAGCCCTCGCCCACTGACGGCCGAAGCCACTCACCGGTCCGCTGCCGTTGCCCGCCTTGTTGTCCGGCTCGATGAGGTCCCCGTATGCCGGCATCGTGTCCGCGGACCCCTCCTCTTCGGTTTCGTCGTTGTCGCGCGAATGCGGAGGCGACGGTGAGGCCGCGCCGCCCGTGAGTCGCACGCGTGCGAGCGCCACCGCCTCCTCCAGCGACCCCACCTCGTCGCCGCCCCCCACTTCGCCCGCGTCGTCTTCGTCGTCGTCGTCGTCGTGGTCCTCCGAGAGGCAAGCGGACGCTTGCGACACGAACGCAATGCGCCGCTTCAACGCGTTGCCCGGACTCGGCTCCTCCACCGGTTTCGGGATTTCGGGCGGCTTCGATTTTCGCTTCCACGCGTCCTTAGTGAACGGACGCGTAGCAACCGCGTGTTCGACCGCAATAGGACTGACCATCGGCTCCGGGGACGGCGTTAATGGCTTCGGCGGATGAGCGCTCTTGCTCGTTTTATCCGGAGAATTTCTTTTATTAATCATTACATCGGAGTCCGGCTTTGGTGCCTCGAGTAGCGAAGGTGGCAACATCGTTTCACTCGATTGCCATTCTTGTGTATCTTCTTGCGATGTTCGTGGCAACGCTTCATTTAATTGCGGTTCCGTGGGATTGTTCTCATTTAATTTTGAAACAACTAGGTTTTCTGCTTGCGAAGACGAAGTATTATTTAATTCAGACATTTGTGGAGGGATATCGTCCCGCCGGTGCGAAGGATAAGTTGTCTCATCTATTTGCGAACTGGACGGCGATGAATCCAGCTGCGGCGGAGTCGGGCTGGACTCCTCTGCGCGTTTCTTACCGATGGTCCCCATCCGCCGCATGAAGCTGCCGCTCTCCTTTTTCTTCTTCTCGACGCTTGGCGAGCTGTCGGTGCTGCGCGACGCGTCGCTCGACGCTTCCGCGCGTTGTTTTTTTATTTTCTTACGCATCGTGCGTTCGTCGCGCGCGATATCGCCGTCTGAGGCGGAGGACTTAGTGGAGCCCGAGCGTTTGATCGAGCCGATGTGGAAGGGCGAGCCGGAGCGGAACGGCGAGCGCAGCGAGTGCAGCGTGCGTCGCAAGCGGGAGGGGATGGGGGACGGCGCGGGCGCGGGCGCCGGAGCGGGCGCGGGCGCGGGCGCGGGAGCGGTAGCGGGCGGGGACGACGCGCCGCGCGTTAACTTCGTATACTCTCGGTCCATGGCGCGATTGCGGCGGTGCGAGCGCGGCGGGCCGACTGCCGGAGGACCCGCTGCCCGCCCGCTGGCACTTGCGTCGGCCTTGCTCCCGATCGCCCGAGCATGAACCTTGGATAAAATTTCGACAAGCCCTGCTGCGTAGGACAACGAGAAGCCCGTGTAAATGCTCCAATAATCCCTCGCGAATTTGATCGCCTGCGATACGCGGACAGGACGCGCAGTGGTGTGAGTAGATCGTATCGTAACCACGAATTCAAGGTACCTGACGATCATTGAATAAAATATACTCCAATAATTTATATTTTCACAAAAACACTTGCAACCCTAAAAGCACCCTGTATCCACTTACTGTCCACTCCTCGTTGTAAATTCGTTTTGTGCGGAACGAAATAAACTCAAGTTTACATTTAACCGACGACAGAAAATAGTGTGTCCTTGAAAATTATTTATTCAATTCATGTTTACAAATTATTTTATTATGAAATAATTCAATTATGACTTTAAATATTTCTCCTTATGAAAACACTTAAAGATATAGTTGTAAATTAATTACTGTAACTAATATTAACTTAATAAACCGTTAACTTGCTTGCTAATTTTCTGATCAGTATAATTAAAGATAAAAAGCTTTTGTGGGAAAATCTAAAAGTTATCAGTTAATAAATAAATATTGAGTCTCTCATGTCAATATTAATTATTTAAGAATGTCCCATTAAAGTATCTGTTTATACATAAACTATGTGATACACGGTAAATATAAAAAAAAAACTTTGTCTACTTGGTTCCGCTAATTTTACAAATGGCTGGATCTATTCAGATAAGATTTTCAAAAGCAGATGATTGGATGTTATGTGATAACTAACGGTAAATTTCGTTATAAAAAATTTGTCTCGCAAAGAAATAGAAGTAATAAAACGGTATAAATTCCGATTCAACGGTGATTTGAGGAACATACTTATATTTTATTTGACTGGAAAAATATCAATTCTAGCCGTACAACATAAGGCAACTTCGTCATTAGGAATGTAATCTTAGATTAATAAAAAAAAACTCTCACATTAAAAGCAACTACGTCAGAGCGTGCAACGTTTTACGTGATAGGGTACCATCACGCATGTATTTACATAAGCAGATAATAATAATTGGATTTACATTCAAGTCGACTTGACACAAATTTAATCTGTATTTAGTAACACAATCGTCAGATCGCCACTTCGATGTTGCGAGAGGCGGGTGCCTCATCGCGGGTGACCCAATGGCTCTAGCTGTTGAACCATAATTATTGAATGCTGGCATTTGTAAGGACTCGTTCGAAACGGAAGGGAAGCCCCACTGGTGCTGCCGTTAGTTTTGATATCGACCGTCATTTTAAGCGCCGACCGCAAACGAATCACGCCAGATGTTTCATCCCTATTTAATGAGTGATAGAGTCCATAATGTAATGCGGAATTCGAAATATTTCACGGCAATCTGCAAGTATTGCCATAAGAATTTCATATCTTTCAATTTTAATCCGTCCATCTGTTCTCAGCAAAGAGTTATTTATTGCATAACGTACATAGTAAATAAAGCGGTAATGAGTTATGTAATATTTAATTTATGTTAATCTAATATTTAACATCATCCAAGAAAGATATTATCTTCGATAATTTTTTATTTAATACAAAAAGACCATTATTTAGTTATGATAAAAAAATTAATTTATAATTGATAATACAGATTAAGGTTAATTTTTTAATAAATAGTTCTAATAGTATAAAAAATGAGAAAATAATTATAAAAAAATAAAATCTAATTTATTACTAAAGCAAAACACTGTGTCGACTTTACATAATGTACATAGATACGTTTAGTTAAATTCTAAATAATATTAATATTAAAATAAGCTATAATTATCACATAATTTTTATATGTAAGGTAATCTTTTTCTTGTGTCTGTCGTATAATTTCTTCGTACGTTCGTACGAAAGTCTACGGCCATATTTAAGAATACATTAAATAACAACAACTCATCACTCGAAACATATTTCCTATTGTACCCCAAACCGGAGCAAGTATTGGTGACACAAATGTTATCGCTTACGACGAATGTTGCGTTAATCTCATGACCTTACAATTCCTTTCAATCTCCCGCCTCCTGATATCCATACGCTATGTGAAGTGTGAAACACAAGGATACTTCTGTATTAACATACGGTACTTATATTATATTAAATTCAAAGATGATGTCGCCAACATATACAAAATAGCCTATGACGCAATCTGTGGAAGATTACTGATTTAATTAAAAATCTATAAATAGGATCTATTTTACATATCTCGTGTTATAAAGATAATTAAATAATTAAAAAAAATCAATTCAAAGGTTAAGAGAATTTTCTGGTACCCTTTATGCATTCAATATTAAAATAAAATAATATTTCAAATCCTTACGATTGTATATCGGATAAGACATTCATTGAAATTATTAATTATTAATTAAAATTATTAATTAAACCAATCGTTGCTACTGGCAACATCGCATCTGCTTTGTTATGTTTAGTGTCGCTATATAAGTGTGAATATTTAACAAACAATAACAGTAAAATGTATTTAATTTTATACTGTATTTATTTAAATTATTGATGAGTTTGGTGTGAATGTTTTTTATATTAATTTGTTAATCCAATCGACTATGTTATATTTATGTTATAAAGTATTCCTGTTATCATGAAAGATAAACATTAACTTAAATTAATATATCTTTTTAAGGTAAGGTAAAGGAGGTGTAAAAGTATTATGATAGGTGTACCGATATAACGTTTTTAATACCATCTACCCTTCATTTTTTTTTATTAATAATGATTTGTATTAAACAATACTTAACATTATTTTAATATCATCTGTGCCTACAAATATCTAGTCTGATCCTCTGGTCAGACTAGGTATTTGTATTAGTAGATGAAAAAAATTATGTCTTATCTCTACAAGACATAATTTTTTTCATTATATAGAAAAATCATAATGTTTATGATATCCTAATTAATATAATGATTTTATTATTTACATGTACTTTTATAAATACACGAAAATATTCCATCTATATTCGTGTTAGAGACGTAAAATATCGATGATCCAATCCTTCCAAAACTTTCCATGTTATCTAATATTAAATTACTGGCAGGTAGACATATAATGAGCATTATTCAATTTCTAAATATAATCTGGAATAATATTTGCATCAGCCATCGTACAACAAAAATTACGCAGTTCAGAGAATCAATATACAAAACAATTTTGAAATCTTACGTTGGAGTTAAATAGGCTTGTTAAAATTTAAATTATTCGTTTAGTTGCAACATAATAATGTGTTTAACCGGTTGATCGGGTCGGAGATTCATGGAATTTTACCACTATACACACTACCACAATATATTTTCATAGTTTAATTCTAGCCTTTAAATAATTCGTACAATACTTAAAATTGAAATGAAGTTATTTTTTGTCGATATAGTTTTATATATCCAACATGAGTCAATATTTTTTTTTCTTATTTGTATCAAAGTTTAAGTATATACATATAAAATGAGATTGGCACGAAAAAAGGCTGTCCAAATTTTATCTATAAGCCGTTTGAATCACTTAAATTATGTAATAACACCAATTTTATTACAAAATTTACGAAATGATGCAACCGCTAGAATCCTGTGGCCTTTAAGAAACTTCTCTCCGATTCAGATCACTTAGTACGTTACTATTTAGTCTCCTGAGATACAGGAATTCCTAATTCAGGAGACAAGACGTCACTGATTGTATTATATATAAATATAATTTTTGTGTTCAATACAAAAAAAAATAATTTTATAGTATGTTTTTTAGTAAAAATTAAAGTCAACGGTAAATTATTTTGTTGAAATGTCAGATGGCGAATTATAAATTTTTAAGTATAATGAAGCCATTTAGTAATGTTAACGGTACTCGCTTATTTTATTCATGAAATTGATTTGTCGGACAGGTTATACTTCTTAGTTGATTAAAAACATATGGAAAAATGATTTTGTACCTGTTAATGTGTTTTCTGTTTCAGTTCATATACTTTGTCAATGAAAAAGGTTATTTATGTTTTCGTTAAAACGCGTGGTTTCTTTACATCAATTTCGATTTAGACCGGACAAAGGGTATAGAAGTTGATAAGGTACAATATCGTTACTTAAGATTTTCAAATTTTAGAAAAAAAGTTATTTTATTGTAGATTTTTTTCCGAGACTCACGGTTAAGAAAATGTATATAGTGCAACACCATTGAAATATTTATGTATATGTATATATATATATATATACATATTTAATGCCAATTTGAAGAGCATCTTCGCGTTAAGCGGCATACAAATTTATTATAAACTAGGTGTCCCTGCGAACTTCGTACCGCATGACACATTCGTTTTACTTTTTACAGAAGATAATTTGTTAAGCAATAAACTATTCCAAATTACTAGGGATTTTCTCTTTGCTTTGCGATTATAAAATTTTAAAATAAAATCGTTTCGACAGCGCCATCTGGTAGTAATTTGTTAAATTAAGCAAAATGGTTTTAACCCCATGGGAATGCTTTATTTGTATGGGATAAAAAGTATCCCAAAATTAAACCATAGATTGTCTTTTTAATAGCTTATTCGTATTTTTAATATCTTTTTAATATCTGTCTTCTTAACAACTTTTGAGATAATTCAGTATGATGAAGGATTTTTTATCTCATCACTTCAAAA
>DWQX01002069.1:0-23661 GCA_018245475.1 Pharmacophagus antenor
ATTTCGATCTCGTTGGATCTTTTGTGCCAACCCTCCTTGTCTTCCACTTATGTTGCGTTGGCAACATTTTCTATACTACTACCAGGTATAGTATATCAAAAATCAATGCGCTGTTGTAATTTGTACTGCAGTGATTTAGAAATTTGTTCGATATTATATTTATTATAAATCGTATTAAAATCTGCGAATATTAACCGTAAAGTAAAAAATGGCAGTGCCCAATGCTTTCTACCCGCTAATAAATTACGAATTCTGTTAGATTATAACGTAACGTAAAAATCAATTCATTTCTTATTTAACGCCCCATTACATACAGCGGTCCAGTTTTCGGGCGAGTGGTGGTGTCGTGCGATATTTTAATAATAAAAAATAAGAAATACCAATGATTTTAGTTTGACTGATCCGAGCGGGGGCGTTGACCTGACTTTCCTTTTTAGGGTTCCGCACCCAAAGACTGAAAAATGTAACACTATTACTAAGCGTCCGCTGTCAGTTTGTGTGTCCATCTGTCAGCGCACTCACGGACCGTAATAGGTAGAAAGCTGAAATTTTCACAGATTGAATATTTCTATAGAATGTAGAACAACAAATAATAAGAATAAAATAGTACTTCAAGGTACGTAATTTCATTGCCGTTTGTTGTGCGGAACCCTTCGTAGTGCGAGTCCGACACGCACTTGGCTATTTATTTATATTACTCTGTAATGTGTTCCCATCGTGTACCACGGGTTGTTCGGCGACCATATGGAGCGCAGTTCTTGCTTCCTTATCGTCGGTGATGTCATCGTCACGCGGCCGGGATGAGGCGGGATTGACTGCCAAGGTTAGCCCATCAGACCGTGGCCGCATCTCAGGCGCACGGCTCGTTGGTCGCACGCGAAAGGAGAGCACCGCGCTATGGCTACCGACCCAGATCGTGCAGCTCTCCGAAATTCTTACCCCGAACAATTAACGAAGTACGCGCATTTTGTTAATTTTCACTCCTTCACCACTCGCATTTTATGAGGAGTCATTTTTTTTTATATAAAACAAATGAAAAAGAGCAGATAGTTGACTGTTATGCCGATTGGGAAGCCTTCATCCGGTTTAAACGAGGAGGTAGACGTGCAACATTATGTGGCTTTAGCCTATTGCACTCAGCTGTCCACTCTCATGGGACACCGTAATTCTAACATATCACTGGAATGTTTTCTCTTATGGGAAATTAAAACTTATTATCAATTATGTGGAATCAATTTATTAACACTATATTATAATTATTATTTGTTACACTTGTAATAATTTCAATAAAAAAAAAATCCATTGTATTTATATAAAACATCCGTAAAAGATAATCTATATAATTAATAATATATTTATATTATCTATCATTTATGTTATAATCTGAGTCACACTAACGATTTGTAGAAATTGTTGAACCGTGTAGAGTTACGGGCGTTGTGTTGCATTTTTACCTGCGATATACTATCACGTGGTTAAAACAAATTTGTGACATTTAATAATAATAAACCAAATACAAGTACATTAAAATAACCTTTCTGATGATTTAATTATGTGATTGCTAGAACACGATTGTCACATCTGTACATGTAATATAGAATTTATAGTATAATCGATATCTCTTGATCTCCACCAATAAAATCTCCGCATAAGTTATTTCCAAATTAATTACATATAAATATTTAGTAATAATAGATAAGTAAATATATATCTAACATAATACACTTTTTTATCGGTGGTCATAGGCTACCACATGGCATCAATTTCACCTGATGTTAAGTGACAATGGAGCAGTAGATGGCGAAGCGTGTTCGCCCAGAATATTTCCGACACTCACGTGCATGACTGCCGGAACATAGCAATGCTATTATGGCAGAAGACTGGCATTGAGGGCACCAGCGAGCCAAAGGTCTCGAAAAACCTTACCAGCATCCAGAACCCGCTACTACTGTGACCGGGGAAACGAAAACGGGTCTACCGTGTTATATAAGCATGTAATATAAACATGATGTAAACTCCGTGACGTTTCTTAAAACGTTGGACCGCTTCCGAGAATTCAGGTGTTTGGTTTCCAGTGTTACGGAGAAATCACGATTAATACCGTAAAAAAAAAATTCTCACTATTTAATTTCTTTGTGAAACCATAATTGTAATTTCTTAAAAAAAAAAAAACAGATTTTTCTGAATCTAAAAGTCGTTACAAAACTTGCGTCCTTAATGTGTCAATTATTTGTTAAAACATACGTTTTATTTAACTATATCTATTAACTGGGTAGTCTTTAAAGAATTGTAAATTACTGCTACTGTGCCGGTTGAATCATATATAGAATAGCAAAACGATAATAAACGTAGATACTGGAAACAGTGATGAAACTTAAATGAAACAATTGACAAACACAATAGCAATAATAAAAAGGGGGAGTGGTCGTATGAAACGATTGTTCTTCAAACTCACCTTTCTCACTGTTTCTTAACAAATATTGGCAGCACAATTTGAATACTTTCATAATTCATCACGGCCTTATCGAATCAATTTTCGAATTGCATTTTTCAATCTAATTCAGCAACAATTTCGCATTGCATGTAAATTTTTTTTTTCTGAGTCATTGTCGACGTAAATGAATAAAAAAAATATATAACTTTTGTAATTTGGATATTATCTGTGTTGACTCTTCAGAGAGAACTTTGGATTGATATAAAATTATAAATTGTTTCTCGATTATAGCGGATAGTCAAAATGGGTCCGACCGCTAGGAAGTGATGCGTTGATCAACAAAAAAGTATTTATTTAATTTTTCGTATATTGTAGCTATTACTCTAACTGATGATTTGGTGCTTCATTAAAGCGCAGGTGATCATAGAAGTAAAGGTCTTAAACGAATATGGTAGACTTTAAAACTATTGATCATTCTTTATGTATTAAGCATAAACATGTGTAAATGCGAGCTGTGGTTTGTTATCTGTACAGGCCCCTTGACATACCATTTGTGAAAAGGACATTTCCTGCCTGTCCATTTTTCTGTTAAGTCAATTTATACAATATCCGGACAAAGTTACTTATAACTCATATTAAATACGTGATCGGAATTACGAGAAACGAATTGTCCGCAAGTAGAATTCTAAATGTATGTAAAAAGGTCATTTGAAAACTTTATGGTACGAAAGAACTATTGCGCAGTACGTTTTATTTTTAGATCAACCCGTTCATTCGAGAATAATCGATAATTGATGTCCGCATATAAAATATATGTGACATTTACTTTATCCATAGTATGACTCTTTAAACATTTTTAAGTCGTTATATATTTAATAGAGCGATGACCTAAGCAAATTCACAGGTCTTTTCATATGTACTTCGGCAATAGAATAATGATGATTGTTTTAGATAATGCAATATGAAAGGCATCTTGCAAATTGTTGTTATTTAAACATTCTTTTCGAAGAATCAAATGTTATACTTTCTTTTTTTTTTGTAAAATAACAAATCGCACGTGTTAAAGTTCACCGCAAATACTTAATTCATAACGAGATTACTATAATAAAATTGCATTGCAATTTTTTTTTCTTTAGTTTATTAATGGTTAATATAATTTGTTGATATTTTTATACTTTTCGTACTGAAAAACTTACGTATGCGTTCTTTGCAGTGAAACATAACATCGATAGTTGTTCATTTAATATTTTATCTCTATTCGTATTTATCGATTTATAGTTCATGTTAAATGTATCTACTTAGAAGGTACATTTGCCTGGCGGTGCCAGTTGGGAGGCTGTTGCGACATTTTACTTTTGTCGCGACGTACTTCCTCCCACAGCCGCTCCTATCCATCCGTTACTTAATAAGGTGCAAGATGTGTGTAAGATAGTAAAGTTTACAGCTAATATCGTATTGTGACATTGTCAAATGGCGGCTGTTTAATTTGCCATATCTCCATCTTTATTCCGAGCGCCTGATTGTTTTGACGCGTTTTTGATTGACGCTCGCCTCGGTCTCCTTTTGGTGAGTTGTTCAGCAATCCGCTAATTTAACCCGATGAGTTTACTTACGCAATATTTAAATAGGAGTTTCCGTCGACTTGAGCGAAACGCACCGATAAGCAATTTCGTTTTTAGATAGCTTTGTGAACGAAATACTTTTTATATGCCCAAACGCGATATTATCTGCAAAACGTGACAATATATTTGCAATAAATACAGCACTTGGGTGCAGATAACGTACCGGTTTTATGTATAGTTGGGTGTTGTATGTAATTTTTTTTCTTTTAATCTTTTGAAATTTCATACCGTGAAGAGAAGTCAGTGAATGCATTTCGTTTCAAATTATAAATACCGAATTGACCTAAAACGGAAACTGCTGGTAATTAACTTTTATTTTTCTATTAAAATTTAATAAGACGGACGGAAGTTACGTAATGTAATCTTAGAAAGTAAATGCAATTGACCGCCATGGTTTAAAATTCCCTCTGATGGAACGGAAGCATCAAAACCTGTGCGAATGTCGATGGGTTTTTAATGTGAAGGCGATCACGGGCTGTGAAAATCAAAACTTCCTGCAAACACACACACACACACACACACTCACTCATGTAAAATTGGCAAAGCTTTGTGAAGATCGTGCTCTGTGAATATTTATTTATGTACGTAAATATTTTTTGTGTTTACTATTTGGTTAGTGATTATTCGATAGATACTGTAGGGTTAATGGAAACTGAAATAGAAGACATATATTATGCTGTATGAAAACGTATAACGAAAATGTTATAAAATATAAAACCCACATTCATCTTTCCTCCAGGTCTCGTGGTATTAAAACATTTTGAGAGTGTTAAATTATGAATCGATAAATAGGCGCTAGAGAGAGCCCACTATCATATATATCATCATGCGGCTACTTTCATTCGTCGGTGCTTAGTTTAATGCGTTATCCACTACGTGCGCGATGTGGTAATGGTCTTGAATTCGTATGCGCCTCAGTGTTAGGTCGGCGTTTAGTTGTTGAAACAGTTATGTCGTCTTATTCCCTCTATTTACCATGGCGAATTTTTATTATCATCGCGGCTAGTGATCCTAGACGTCATAGTTTAAGTGATATTATTTCATGTTCTATAGAGTTTCACTAGTCGGAATTGGTAAAACTGATTGATAGAATGAACTTATTGAATAATTATGAAAGCTTTTGTATGTTGTAAATTTTACTAGCCACATTACACAACTAACAATTAGGAACAATACTGGTTGATAACAAATTATTGACTTATGTAGTGATTATTGTAAAATTAATTATGTGAAACTTTTTGGTTTTGTTCATAAATAACACTTACTGTAATGTCTATAGGTGAACAGCAAGATATTAAAATACATTTAAAAACTAAAACTATTTAGATTGGATAATTAACAATCTAAATCCTTGTACAATCAAAAGAGCTAGCATTATGGTATATATGTTGAGCATAGTGATTATGATAAAATCATTGTTATGTCCAGTTGTTGATGTATAGTTTTCAATTCTGATTTGCTCATGCTTGAACTTGCCGTGAAGTGGACGTACTTGTGACTTGACGTTATCACCATAAATAACAATCGTACGCTCCAGTGAATAGTAATTAATTATTTAGTATTTATAGATTTTCTCAGTGATTTTCCAAGCTTCATGTTTATAGTACATAAAATCTTTTGCTTCGCCAAATAACAACTTTATTTGCCTATTATCTAGATAATTAAAAACAATCAGATAAGTTCTTCAATGAATGTTAAAAAATATTTTTTCTGTATACTTTATTAATATTATGAACATTTAAGTAATTATATTTGCCTATTGATTATAAAATATTGTATGTTGATGTTTCAGTACTAAATTGAATATGCTTTTAACATTACTTGAGCTTACGTAATATTAGAACAAAGTTTTAATGGCATCAGCTTTAATTGAATGCTGCTTTGGTAAAGAATCACTTCAATAAATCGATCCAATACTTGACTTAACTTTCTTACGCATTTTTTATATTCGCAGCGGCTAGTAAATTTAACTCCTCTTGTATTAATATTTTTTTCTTCTATCCCTTTATCCGTAGATGCTAAAATATTACTTTGAGTTAACCCAGTATTTAATAAAATGCCTTAAATTAAGCCTATAGTGGACAGATACGGTTGGTATTGTCGTAATGTTTTAATATGTATTGTAGAAACAGTTGAAATTGTATTCTGACAGTTTATGGACCATATGTTTGTCGTCTATATTTTTTTCTCTTATTTAATACTTATTACGTCCCTTATAGTTGTTAATTTTTGTCTCACGATCTTTTGTTATTAATTAAGTACGAACAGTTAGGTACACAAATATTTAAAAAATCCATGCAACTGTATGGCCTGGAGGTAATTAAAAACCATTCTTTTGTTCTCTTATAAAACGCCAGCGTTATGTAATTTAATGTAAAAATTACCTTACACTCATTATTATAAAGTCTCTCGACGCACAAAAAAGTTCACAAAGCGGTTGCCGCTGATTGAAATTTCATTTCGTTGTAAAAGCGTACTTACTTTCACTCCGCACGAGTTGAACAGCCTTGGTCACTGTTATCAAATGTTCTAACACATTTATCTCGACTGCCCGTCCAGCTGTTTTGCGTGATTGTCAATGTTATTATTATTGCAACGTCATATTCCTGCTTAACAGTTTTTAACACTCTACCTACCACGTGCGGCTTATACGACCCGAGTTGAAGTATCCGAGTTGATCTTCTATTTCATACAACTTTAATCTACATGAACCATAAGTCAAATTGTTAATGACTAAATAAATTATTAAAAAATAGTCTTCATAAATCATCCTCACAAGTACGCGAGGGAAAAATCTTCTTGAAAATGTTCTGGTACGGAATATGTTAATGCAATTTATCTTTTTATACATATCAATTACGCAATCATTGATTTTTTTTATTATAATCTATTTTACGTTCAACAAAACGCAAAAAAAATTTTGTTAATTTCCGATTTTCGTCTTTAATTTCACGACTTAATTATGATCTCAAAGTGTTTCGCAACTACGTGTCACATCTTCATGATCTGTTACGCGTTCGCCAGCACGACGTTGAAAGCAGTAATAATAAACGTAAAATGTATATACATTTATTGCCATTACTCACTAATCACATTTATGTATTTATATACGCTAATAAATAGTTAAAGATGCTTAGGTTAATTTTTTCTTAACAACTAACACAATCACGATAGCGATTTGATCCTCTGTTCATTTCACTACGTTGTTTTAAATCAAACAGCTATTTTAATCAATGAAACATTCGAGCTTCCGCAAATTGAAGGCAACCCCGCACGGCGCGGAACCAAGTTCAATATCGAGGTTTTGCTCCGCGGCGCCTATTGTTTTTTTTTTTTCATTAGTTATCTTGCGAGTGCGACTGTACGATTACAGTTAGGAAAGTTCGCTCACTTCGTAATTTGCAACGAGTTTACGTGTTGTATATTCTACGGAGAACATATATGAGTGCCGTTTGTACATTTGAAGGCCAGCATTGATAATCATCGCCTTTTATGAATAATGATGTTTAATATTGGATTATATAATCGCATATTATATATACTCCACGTGTTTTACTATGTTCATTAAATGTATGTGAAATATTTTTTCGTTAGTTTGATAAATATACTAAATACCATATTTTATACATTAAATTTTTTGTTCTACCTGTTTAAATATGGGCACGCGTGTGTTTTAAAACAATTATTAGTGTAGCCTGCGATCGGGTACACAACATAAATCAAAAGGGCTTATTAAGCACAGTTCTAAATACCTCACGAATCACTGTGACTAACAATTGTCCTTTAATTGTCATATTATATATTCCATTTAAAATATATATAATCGATCTCACAACGTAGTCAACACAAACAATACGTATGTCCCACGTGGTTGACCACTGTGAAATATTTAAAGTCCTTATCGTGGTCATTGAGGGCTACGAGAGGTTTTACTGTCGCGGTGCAAACTTCACGGCGGACTCGGGAACATTGACCGTGACGGATAAATGTAATGCGACTGTCTAAAATCAGCAACAATTCCGTCCCTCTCAACGTGCCCATCAAGAGATTGGCTCAGCGATAAACCTTTCTCGCTCTCGCTATACACGTGCAGCTCGTCCAGTGAAGATTAAAGACATGAGACAATCGGATGTATATTTTAAACCCAGTTGCTTAAATCACTACTCTTTTGATAACATATCTTTAATTATTGTATAAACTACAGAAATAGTTTCCTATGATACTTGCTATAGTCACTGGCACTTATTGATAATAATTGGTACTACTTCAATGCTTTGTATTTTGTCAACTTTTTCTTCTTTAAATTTTTAAATGAATGCCGTGGTAATATGCTTCTTTCATATAAAAAGGTGAATCGTCAATGTGCTAAAAACTTAACTAAAATTAAAAGGTTCAAAATCTACTTTCCCCGTTTTTATACCATTGGGATGGCAGTTTTTTTTTATCATGGTAGGGATCGAATTCTAGTTATACTTTAAGAAAAAAAAGCTATTAAAAGTTGACTACTCTGAAAAAAGCTATAGGTGGTCTTATATAAAAAATATAAGCATCGAATTGAAAACTTCCTTGTCGTCAGTTAAGAATATATATATATATAACTCTGTTCAATTCTGGTCCTTTATTAGGCCTAGCTTTTATTTTAATTTATGTGGTCCTTTAAAATAACTAATCAAATAATAATTCAATAGAGTAAGAAATAAATACATACATAAATTGATTAGTCTTCTAATATTTATTAAAGTACCATTAACAAGGTAACGTTGCGCAATTCATTTCTCGTTCGGTAATCTGCGACGTTTGAAAATGTCGCCGCTGTCGCGTTTTCTAAGTCTGACCCGTGGGAAATCATAGAACCGGTGAATGTATAGTGAGCGGCCAGTCTATAAGAGGCCTCATGTTTTAACGGTAGCATCATTGTTAATCAAGCGGTAAATATTTATAGCGATCACTGTTAATTAAATATTAGATATTTATTAAGATTATAGATATTAAGATATTTATTATCTGTCTCCGAGGCTCAGTGGGTTACCGCTTGCCTTCTAACACGGGGATCCCCGGTTCAAGTGTCGGCCTATTGCCAATAAAAAGGCATGGGCAACGTTTGACACATTTGTAAAAAAAAATTTATGCATTATTTCATATACCTATAGCTAATCATTCTGTAGTGGACATTGTATTTTGGAGTGGAGTCTACCTTTGGACCTCGTAAGACTATAGTTTGGTATGCGCTTTGTAAAGATGAACGATGGCACCGAATCTTGGACCCTTACAGAGCAGACTTGTAAAAAAATTAAATCATTTGTAATGTAGGTATGCAGGAGAATATTAAGATATCATGGAGAGACAAAGTAAAAAAACGTTAGAACTCATAAATAGAAAAACTTCAAGTTTTATATACAGCTAAAACAAGAAAGCTCGAATACATAGAACACATTATAAAAAATCCAAAATATGAATTTATCCAGCTTAATATACAAGGCTTAAGACACGAGGAAAACGAAGCGTAAACCGTAAGGAGAATTTCTTAGCTATAAAACCTGCGCCCATGGTTTGGCGATGGTGTTCGTTTGATATTTAGAAGCGCTGTTTCAAAACTACGATTTTCCGAATAATTGCCGAACTTCGCAAGAACATGGCGCCATAAAAAGAAGAAGATAGATGAGCAAAGTTCTCAGGGTTTTAAAAAGAAATTTATTGCAAAGTGGAGCATGTTTCCCTCTGTTTATTGTCTGGTAGGGCCGTGTGCCTGTGCCGCTGCCCTAGTGATGTAAAAAAAGAAACATAAATAATGCTTTTTTTTTCCACATTTAACATCCTGTGCGTCCGTAGTATGCAAAGCTTGTTCGTTCGGTTCCCGTTGTTTAATGCGCAACCGGGAACCCTTCCGGCGTCTACCATACATTCAAACCTGTTGTTGGACTGAGCAAACGTGTTTTTTTTTTAATTCAACGTCTTGGCGACAGAAACGAGTGTGAAAAGAGTTAACGCTTTTCTTAACTAAATTATTGATTTTAACTTCCTTAATTAATATTTTTGGTGACTTTCTTTCCATTTCTCTATGCCTCCAGACTGAACATACGTTAATATATTCGAATATCGTTCGATAAAAAATTCTGTTTTCTTGTATGACTTTTTCTTTGTTTCTAGCAATAATGCTTTATACTTTTTTATTTGTACGATAGAAAATGTAAAAGTTCTTTAAAGTACCAAATTACCACAGACACAAAGAGAAAACCATTAAAAATGTCCGTAAATACGTTAACTAAAGACCTCTCTCTTATAACCTATAATGTCTGCGGTATTACGTTATATAATGTCAGTATTGTATAAATATATTTTAATTTAAAAAATCGCAGAATTAATGGATTTGATTTTAACGCATCTCAGCTATCATTTGAATGAGATAAATCATATCCCACCGAATCTCACGTCCCTGACGACCTTTTCATACCTGTAATCTTCGATAACGGCTCTTTCACAGCTTGTTATCTGCGGGAATCTTGAAAACGTTTTAAATATTTTACTTGTTCCTTGACATTATATTTACCAACACATTTTTATGGTATTCTTCTCGAGTCTGTAGTATTTTTATGAATTATTGTATTTTTATTTTTCCTGTCTTTCAATAAAAAATGTAGAACAATGTTGCCAGAGACAGTATAAGAAGTAAAAAAGTAACGAATATTAGTGTATACTGAACTTTTCACCTAGGGTTGATCCGTCAAAATGACAGGTCCGATAAATCTAGTGTTAAGTAAATGCCGTCAACTAACAAATTCCTTAACATAGTATGTTAAATAGTTTGTGTCTTAATAAAATACGTGGAAAATTTTTAAAAGTACAAAAAATATTAATAACATTTTTGTTTTTCTTTGTCGGTGGGTTACTTTCGTATAGACCGATGGCTCTTATAGACCTAAGCTTCATGTGCTGTGAAAAAAAAAATCCTTTCAGTTGTCTAGGTATTTCCGAACATTCAATTCCAGGTCATTTTCTATACACATACATTAATAAACACCTTAAATATGCTATTAACATATTAAATCATCGTCATTTCGGCCATTGTATGACGCAATCGGTTATATCTAGCGTTCGGTCGATCGTGACGCAGTTGGGACGGTCAAAGTTTGCTCATTGATACACCGGTTACCTTATAACAGATATTACGAAATGTTTACATCTGCCAAGCCCCCCCCTTCCCCATCTCCCACCTCCCACTCTTCGTCCGCATGCCTTCGCGCGGAGAAACCTCACACTTTCACCATCACGCCGCAGCATCCATCTGGGTCGCGCGGAGTACGGTGCGTCGGTTGGAAGACGAGCATAAACGCCCGAGTCATACTTTCGTGTATTAATAAATTTCACTACTTCGTAGTAAAACAAAAAAAATATTGAAATTGTCAGAGAGAGTAATCGAAATTAGAGATATCAGTTGCGTTGATCCAATAAGTACGCTTTGCTTGAATATATAGTGTACGTATGTGTCGTTTATTCTTTTAATTATGTCGCTGGTGACTTTAAATACAGCAGTCATGATTGGGGTCATAGATTGAAGTGACGTCATCCTGGCTTATCTTAAACATTGAATATTTTTGGATATTTATAAGATGTGGAGGAATGTTTGGCGATACATTTATATGTTATATGAAATGTACTTACCGCCTGTTACAGATATTTATATGTCTAGTTCAAGTAATTTAGATATAATGCTCTTGTTATTGGTTAATTACGTCCAAAGTCTAGTCTCACTCCGAATAATATATGAACTCTTCCAGTTTTTACAATGATCAAATTTACATATTATTAATTTATGCTAGAATCTAAGCTAAAGAAATAATAATTTTTGTCTGATACAATGAATTAATACAATTGTATCAATCATCGAATAAACACTGCAGTGTTTCGTTTAACCATTTGCGCTGGCAAAATATTTTCACCGACGCGTGTACCAGAACGGTCCATGTAATTCCTTGGAAAACCTTACGATGGCTCAAAGAAATGGAAAATGCGTTTTTTTTTAAACTAATTTATTTTCCCACCTATGACTTCTAACCACTTGCGCTAGAAACGCGTACCACTCACTTCGCTGCAAGCCATTTGTGATTATGAGTAAAAAAAAAGACCTGCATAAACACGTCGTTGGCGATTCAGTGATAAATACCATGATGACGTGCATGGCACGTCTTTTCGGCGCAAGTGGTTAAGCGCGTAGGCTTAAAGGCCGATATGGTTTCATTGACAAACGCACCCGTGTCGCTTATATCATCAAATTCCATCTGAGCGACATTACACACAGCGCAATGTGTAAATTGTGTCAAGTATAAAACAATTATTGTAATTCGACTTCGCCGCCAACACGCAGATGATTGAAATCACTTCTCTTTTATCACTTTCTTCTTCAATTAAATTATGTTTTATGTATTTTATTTCACAACACAGCATTGACAAAAGCCGGACTGGACAAACTAGGGGCCTCGTAATACGCTGAGGGTGATCACTGAGATTTTAGTCGGTCCCTTATAACTCATACACTTCCCTTCACTCTACCATAAAATTCACTACTAAAATTATTTGAATACACCATTTAAACTGAATGTTCGCTCACCGCCTACGTAGGTATCATTGCGACGTTGACTCATGCAGGGCTTCCGCAGAGAGATTAATGATTAACTAATTCGTCGTTACTTAATTAAAAACAAACAAATCATTTCACTGTTGAAAGTCTAATGAGAATTACAAAAATTCCAATGTCATCGTTATGTCATGTTCATTCCGCGGCTAGTGTTTACTTCGCCACAATGTTAATCCTCATCAGAGGACGTGGGTTTTATATTTATAGCTGTCGGGCGCTATGACTTCATCCGATCGATGCCTCCGACGACGTTTCGTTACGTACTACCTCACTATGCATCTATTGGAAATTGTTTTATCCGTAGTTTAATGATTTTATTATATGTAGTGATTAATATTATATCTTCATTGCTTCTAACGTATGTCCGATTTTCACGCCTCAATATTCTATGTTCAAGAACAATTCAGAGTCGACGCGTAATGATAGGAATTACCGTCACTGGTATATGATTACATAATATTGAATAAAAAAACAATTACGATCTCACATAGTCGTTTATGTATTTTTCTTAAGATCTCTCAATTTACAGTATTTTTAGAAAGAAAAATACGGTTTTATTTACTTATGACGTGTTTCGTTTTAGATACTAAAGTTAATAAAACACATATTTCTAGATTATTGATTAAACATTCTTCCATTCACATCTCTTTTGAACTGTTGGTTTTGTATAGGTTATTAATATTAAACGCAAAGGTTATCATCACTTGAAAATGAATTTCACTATGTTAAAATAGCTTGCAGTTCAGGCGAATTGAATATTGTAAACTCCCGATGATGAGTCATTTAGATCTAATAGTTTCTAACTTCCTTGTTCATATAATTGCTCTGCTATTAGTTCCGTTAGATGCGAAAGCTGTACTTGCTTTGACGCCGCAATGTTGGCCCTGAACCCACAACCGGTGATTACCTTAAACCATTCATACTTCCACTTTATAATAGACAGCTCCATAGCGCAGTGGTTAGGCGCTTGCATTGCGTTGGATTTGATTCTCGGGCGAATGAATATTGGAATATAGATGGTGGTAGGGATTTTAGGTAGTACCCTCAATGTCAATCTGCTGCCATAAAATCATCGCTGTCTTCCGGCAGTCATACATGTGAGAGTCTGAAGTATTCTAAGAGAACTCGCTTCAGTTAACAAAAGGTGAAATCGAAGTCAAGTATTAGCCCGTAACCGTTACAAATCCTTTTCCATTTTTAAATAATTCGTCAGTGTCAATTCGTTTTTTTACTTCCTCTTATCGAACACGTGAATCACGAATTTTTTACTCACAAGCAAAATGGCGGCTGCAATTAGGTGATTTTTTTCCTACAAAATATATATCGTTCAATAGTATTGCTAAATCGCACTTGGTTCGTGCCCATGTTGGGCGCGCTAAATAAATTATGTATTGACCTGTGAGACAGATCCAGTGAAGCATTACCTTCGGCGCTCGCACAACTCGACGTCCTTATTCGGAATTACTTTAATCGCTTCTTGTTCCCTTCACGACTGTTGCTTTATTTACTTAGCATTTTTTTTATAACTTAAGGATGTTTTGCTCAACCTTATTAGTAAATCACGGCATGTTAACTGACCTTGTCACCTAAAGCGGTATTAAAACTATGTTATTGAAACGTAATGTTACAATAGTAACAATGGTAGTTGTCGTCCCGGAAGTGAAACTCGATAACGTGTGAAAATCTGCAAACGGTTTACCACTTTTTTTAATACTAGTAAGTTATGAGCATTCTATAATCAAAGCACTGGATCAAAATTGGTTCGAACATTCGATAATGTATCACGGAAAGATATAGATATACGCGCTGTATAAAAATGTTAGTTTGACACGAATGTGTATCGTAAGTACGGATGGAATTAGACAATCACCTACCCGTAAGGCGTTTCATGTATGCAGATATGCCAAGGTGCTTGTTATTTTAATTAAAACATTACACGCAGGGCGTCGCGAATAGTAGTTCGTGAATACATGCAAAAGATAGAGCATTCGCGTAAAAAATTACAGATAGTAAAATGTCAAAAACCACCAAGAAATTTAGTATATATTTTTTTAATTATTATTGTACTTAGTGAGTGATTGCAGCAACATAGCTTCAAAAATACCTGTCCTGCAAGTAAATATCAAACCTCAAGAATCACCGGATTCGTGAGCCCTGTGACCGATGAAGCTGTAAAAGGTGTCAATAAGTCTAACAGCTAATAAGTTCATTCGAATATAGAGGAATAAAGATCAATTGCTGTAAAATCTGTCAATACCCTTCCCGCATGTTATGAGTTAATACAAAATTGATGTGAACAAATTTATACATTTTATTTTTTTTTTGCTCATCTACCATGTCATCTCTTCTGTCACTCATGTTAACTGGCATAAAACTCGTGATTGGGTTAGGCCGGTCTGTACTGTAATACTTTGTTTTTAAATTCTAGGTCGTTATTTAAGACGTCTACAAAGTTATTAATAAATAAATTAAAAAAAAAAATATTTGGGACAAATCTTATGTTGTTTTGCAAGCAGTGTCGAGTGTTAGCGGACTTCTCTAATTAAGACCGCGTAAAAACTTGTACGGGCCGTATCTTCCCAATGATCACCGACGAGAGCGCTCACCCGACCACGTCTCGTTGCGTGCTGGACTAAGTTTTATTGGCGTGCGTTGCGCCGCGTCCTAACCGTGAATGCAAACTTATAATTAGAAAATAAATATCCCATTATTTATATTATTATTATTAATTTAATCGCAATTTTCTAAATAGCAGACGAGCACAAAAGCAGAGCTTAGCAGAATATCGACATGTGACTCATAAATGTCGACTTGGAGATGACATATTCAGATGACGTAGACTGACCCTACCTACTGATTATACATGTGTACTACATTTCAATCTATATATTTATATACTTACCCTAGACTATATGGTCGAGTATGTAATTGATGATTTTAAAATATCAGGAATCCCAAAATACAAAAATATCTGTTACTATAGTTGGAAAAAATATTTTTCTAACAAAAGCCAAGACAAGGGCATCTGGTATAGGACCATACAAAGTGATCCGTGCCGGGTACCCTGGTATGAAAATTTTTATTTTAGTAGACGTGTTCTTAAAGTGGTATTTAGATTCCGCTCTGGTCACATACCATCAGCAAAGTTTGCATTTCTTATAAAAAAAAAGGAATCCGAAAATGTAATAGCTGTAATCAAGTTGATGATGTTAAACATTTGCTGATGGAATGTAAACAAGTCAAAAAGAAATACATTTTTAAGTAAACACCCTCACATTAATATAATTGATGTGGGACTAACACAATCCATACTGGCAGACCCAACTTCGAAAATTGCCAAAGATCTGATTACTCTGGCAGTAAAGGTTTGATTTGTTTTGACTAGAAGATTTTTTAATTTAATTTATAAATTTTATGTTATACCGTTTTATATTTAGTAATAAGTAAGTTGTTGTAATAGAAATAGTTAAGATGGGATTGATATGTCCATTGTAACAAAAATCCCAAAAAAAAATGTCAGGAATTGTTTCTTTCTTTCAATAACATATATTAAAAGAAAAGAAATTATGCTATACTTTGCGATATATTGTGGCATACATTTACGAAGTTTCAGTATGAACAAAACCCTTTTATACGCGCCACAAATATCTGTTATTCATAAAAACTCGATATTATTCCGTTTGGAGATGGTACCATATAATACTTACGGTCTGACATCAGTGTGCCACGCTTAGTTTGTTTGGAGACATTTCGCACTGAAGTATTATTACAGTTTATAAATAAAGCCGTTATCTGTATCTTATCTCAACACAACCACCGTAGCCGAGAGAGCTAGCTCTGTTTCGAAATTTTCTTCCACATTTACTCTCAGCTATTCGAACATTCGAAATAGAAACTTTTGCATTTTTGTAAATATGGATTTATTTTAATTTTAGTACATTAAATAGAAATCGTTAGTGACATTTACAAGATTAGATATTTCTTTCATTGTTAATATGATCTTATGATTATTTTCCGCCTCCCAAACAGATTATATCTATTCTGATAACATAAAAATGTTGTATTTGCAATAAAATAAATACCTAACAACAAAAATTCATAAAGGAATTTGATATATATAATTATCATAGTTTCGTATTGAATAATAACTGAATTCGAGAATTAGTCAGTGATGGCCTATAAACGTTAAAATTAAGTAAGCATATTTAAGTCTTATTCGAAGTTAAAAGTGGCATCGGAGAGTGGGCGCGCGCGTGGGCATCAGCCCGCCGCGTGGGTAGGTGCTAACGCGCCGCGGATCGCCCGCAGCCTTCCCACCGCCCGACATCACCTGACCTTTCGCACCGAAGCTATACCTCAACAATCCCTTTCGCCTCGATTAACGTGAATCGACCACAACGCTTTCATGTCGTTCGGCCCTGTTTAATCACTTAAGTGTTTAGCTAGCTTCGCGTGTTATTTTTTTGGAGCACGCGTAATCCGGCACGTGTAGGTTAGTTATGTAACAATATCTGCGCCAATAACAATAACTTCATTTACTATTTATTTGAATACGATAACTAACGACGCTAATCTAATAAGACCTGGATTATGGTACCCTATTGGTTTGTTTGATAAACCGTACGCACACACGTCTTTTATTAAAAATAATGAAGTAAGTGATGCAGGAGAATAATTAAAAGGTCGGTTTATCTTTTTATTTGCCTGCTATTTGTGTACTCATAGTCACGTAAAGGTATAATCGATTTTTATTTAACTTTTTCTTTGTTTGAAAGGAGATTCGTTTACGTGTATTTATTTTATCTCTCAATCAAAAAATAGCTTTTAAGCGTTCGAGGATTGTCAACTCTTCTTGTTTCGAACAGTCTGAAAGAACATGAACAAATTAAAAAATCTTTGCGTATTCAGTTACTGAACGGTGGAATTGAACATGTTTTTTTTTATATTTTCTTCAATTTTCATTGCGAATTCTTATATTTACTTGTGTACTAGAGCTTTGACTTTCCCTAATAAAGACACGATTGACATCTTTTTTTAATAAACTGTTTTAAAAGTGGCCGTGATCTAAACGGTTACAGTGTTAAAAGCGCTTGAACATCCTTCCACTTGCTTTATACGGAAGCTGTTGCACTATTAATTTGACTCGGCTCTTACATTCATCTTGCGTTAAATCACTGCTCTGTGCCATGTACATATGGGTTAGGTTTATACAAAGATATCCGATAGCATCTCGGAACACTCATTGCCCGTTACCTCGCCGATGTACTAGCGTGCTTTCGTTATTTGAAGCAACAAGCAACGGCTGTAGACAGAAACGCTGTTATGTATTACTAACTATTAGGTACGTTTTAAGGTGTTTATAGTTACATTTTTTATCTGATTTTTTGTCAATCGTGACTCGATTTTACTGTTACATTACTTTTACCGTTTCTACCTGCAACTACGTACCGTAATGTCGCATGCGTTAAATAACTTTGTGTGTAATTTAGGTATTTATTTAGCAAACCGGCCTTTCTGAAAGATGTATATGGAACTTAATTTTAATATTCTAATAATAAATAGATTACTTTTGAGTAGCGTGAATTATTCATATCTGCCGTTTTTTTTTGTTGCAAAAATCTTGTAAAAAAATATTAACATTTTGTGGTGGTTGACTTATGAACCTTATTATTCTAATGTCGACCTTATTTAATTTAGGAACACACTGACATATTGTGTCGTAAGTACCCTTCTTAAGCTCTTGACGCCTTTAGTCACATATGTGGAAGTTTAGTTTTGCATTTACAGTTATTTGACAATTATATGCAGATGAAAATATTTAACATATTATATTTTAATATTTCTTTATCTTCCGTTACTTGACACCACCAATGGAAATAAAATTAAAAGGTTTTACTGGAATTTCTAAAATGTACTTATATTTCTCTTTTGTTAATTAAAAATCGTCCCTGAAGAGGTTAAACTTCAACTAGCTTCGACTACACAGTGAAAGAATTTATTTGGTGCCCGACGATTAGTTACGTTCGCCTTGCCTGCTCCAAAAATATCAATATTCCGGAATAACAGCATTCCTTTGTTCCGGCTATCAATATAAACGTATTAGTCCTTCGAATACTTTGATCACCTGTTTGTGCTCGGCGTATATTGACTTTTTGATATTGATTGTTTTTTGACATTGATTTCATCTAGTGTAGTAAATATAATGTATTTTTCGATTTTATGTTTTCACAAAAATCATTCTTACATATAAACTATATATATATCGTATTAACCCTTTGCATTCGAGAGGTGACCCTCACTCACCACGCGATCTAGCCTCACAACTCTAATTCCGAGTATTGATCACTAAATCACCTGCTGTGAGCAGTGTTAAAATATAAAGATTTTATACGTCAAATTGTTACATAACCGTTAGAAGGTAAACGTAGAATATCAGCAAAAGCGGTATTATATGTCTCAATTCGATGTCTTATTCGCGCGAAAATATATTCCCGATTTCAAAGGGTTAATTCATGCCATATCGGAATCTAATGGTGTATAGACTAAGGGTTAAGGTATATATTTAATTGCATCTAACGACATGATGCCGCGTGCGACACAGGACGCACGGGTGTTCCGCTCGCTGTGCTGCTTCAGACCGCTTCAGACGTTAGAGAGAGAGTGAAATTTTCTCGGACGAACGCTCCTCTAATTGGCGCCTAATTAAACAGTACGGATTCGGTGTAGAGAGTGTCCCGGCCCGCTCCACTTGTCATTTGTGCTACGGCTTAGTGCATGAAAGTACTTACCTGGCGGGGCAGCTTCAAGCGGCGCCAATTTGATATCATTATGTAGTTATTTTTCGGCCTCTACATATGAAATATTGTTTACTACTTATTTTTTTATTGTTAGGGATATTTTGACATTCACTACTTAACCACGTGACGTTACATTTAATGTGTAGTATTTTTTTTTGTTTTAATTTAGTAAAATACATTCGAATGCCTACCATCGCGGGAACAGGGACTGGTTATGCCATACGTGCACGATGTTTCGTCTTGGTCGCTTTGCCGCAGGAACGCAATTTGCTCTACGAACGTAGCTTAGCTTACCGTGCTGGCTTTGTGAGGTGTTCACATGATAGCAAAGCAAGTGAATGAATGACGGTTTGAGAAGCCTGTTCAAACATCTTTCCAGGCGCGCTATTATCCGCGGTAGGAGTCATTTCCCGGCGTGACTTTAAATTAACGACATTCATTAGTGCTTCATTCACAACATGCATATTTTTATTTTAAATTATAATAAGCTATTGAACACGCATATTAAATATTAGTAATACTAGAGGTATTCTTTGTGAATACGAATCGATTTGTATTTTTTTTTTCACTATTCTAGATGAGGAAACGGTAAAAAAATGTATCTATACACTATAATCTATATTTTAACCATGAAAAAGATGAAACGTATTTCAATTTTTTTTCGCGTTATCAATCCGTGAACTATCTATCAGGATAATTACTGCCAGTCGAAGTTGACAAGATTATAAACCGGTTATGGTTAACACGACAGTTATGTTAATTATAATTTTCAATTAGACGTGTATTTTTTGCTCGGTCGAGCGAAAAATTTAACAGATGTTAAAATATCTAATCGCTTGTTCATTCATGCGTTCGTATATTAATGTGTTGTGTATACGTTAAGCTCTCGTTGCTACTCATACGACCATTGCATACACACGTCTAGTGCTCTTCGAGTGATGCAAATGGTTTCATTGGAATGGAACTCTAATGAGATTCCGAGCGGTGTTTACGCGATTTTACATCAAACTAACGCCCAATATCGCGCCCGCGGCCGAGAATGCATTTCCCTTTGTATACTATAACGATAATGGATGTTTGAACAATATTTACGCGTCGTAAGACTTTTGAACGATTTTGGAATTTGTGACTTAACAACGGCTTGTTTTCATTTGCAATTCACTAATTCGAATGCTCGTTATGTTTCGTTATTTGGACGACGAGATTAGTAATGTAAATTCGGTTGTCATGGGAAAAGTGCTTGGATAATTTATTATTTACCTAATATAAACTGTTCTGTAGAAATGTATACAAAAAGAAACGCTAATTATAAAATCAGAAACCATTCATAAAATTTGTAACCCCCCGATACTCTACAGATCGCTAATTTATCTTAATTGTTACCATCTGATACCCGCCCGCTCTATTGAGATTTAAATAGGTTCCTTAATTAACCCTTACCACTCCAGGGCTCTATTCGTATGACATTTAAGAAACTCTGTGGATTACCAAGCAAAAATATTTAGAAATAAGTATTATACTTTTAGAAAATTACAAAAAATATATTTTTCGATATGGTAGTACATAAAAGAATGTTATAATAAATAACGATAGAACCCCTTTATCTTAAGACCAGATAGAATTTTATACCTATTGTACTCGTATATGTCCCTGAAGCGGCGCCAAAGAAGTGGTAAGGGTTAAATCGTGATATACATGAAAAATAAAAAAATATAATGGATTATAAAAAAGGTTAATTTTGTTTTTATTCGGGGAAAAACATCTCCTTAAAAATATTGTTAAAAAAATTGCAGTTATTTTAGATTTTTAAAAATCGGCATAACAAGGTTATAGATGTGATTGGTGAAAAAAAAACATATGTACGAATTTAAACGTTTTTCTCTTTATTATCTCGCGGGTTCCGGTTCTGTGGTTCCAAAATTTAATGCTTTACCTATCTCGATACATCAATCGAATATAGTATTTCTTTTTTGTGCCTGTTTTAAGTTTGAAATACACCGATATCCTTTCAACTTTGCGAGCGACATCGACACGAGAAAACCGATTCCAGTATTACCATAATCAAAGGAAAAAAGTAGCTATTATGATCTAATCAGCATGTTTAAAATTAAATTTCCTCGTGCTTTGACAGTTTTTATGATGGAGGGTCGTCCGCGGCTTCCTATTCAGGAGCGTCTCTTCGTCCGGCTATTTATAGGCGATGACGTGCGACGGCGCGCGTGCTACCTTTTTGCCTTATAATTCGTCCACTTCGTGGAGTATCGATTGCGTTATTGGTAGAGTCCTCTTGTACCTTATGATCGCCTGGTACGTCGGATAGAATGGGCGAATAATCTATATCTGTATATATATTCCTAACCGAGAATAACTAAATATAGAGATATTTAGTTACTCTCGGTTAGGAATTGTCTAGATAAAAGGATATTATTTTGCATTTGATACAAAAAATGTTATATGTTTCTTCAATTTATTTCTAGAAATTTCTTCATGTCAGTCAAACATCAAACGTCGCCTACGCTTGCTTCTGTGTCGTTAGTATTTGAAATTGAGATTAACTATCGGATTTCACTAACGTATTGTGACATTCATTTGCACAAACATGACTAATATACCGTAATGGTGGGATGTTAAGGCGATATTTTTTTTTTCGATTACTACGGCGCTAATTTCGTAAATAGTATTCGTAGTAAATAATTAATATTAGGACCTTTGTTATTAGTCCTAATATAGAAGTCCAATAGGTGAGACTGACCTAATAACTCCTTGTTGCATCACAATTAATATGATCATCATTTGCAGATTAGCGGCCAACATGTTTTAATGTAAATGTAGGTGTTGTTAACCCATCATAATAGCCAATACATTGATATCTTTGTTACTCACATATGGTAATTTTCTTAATTTATTGAGATGTAATAAATCATTTAAATTGTAACATTCACGTATACACAAATTCTAACATATTTTTAAGATAATTTATTCTAAATTATAGCAACAACTATTGATGCAACAATTTATTCTATGTTAGTCACAATCTCGGGGTACTTTAATTACTATTAATATCATTTTAATTTCAATACATTCATTTCATAATTAATATAATTTAAACCACTGGAAACACATTATATAACAAATTTGATCCTATACAATATATTTAACCGATACCAATTTTTAGACAAAACATCAAAATACGTACGTAGGCGTACGAGAAGATAAGATGGGCTCAAACTGGAGGGGTAGGTGTTAACAACAACTTTAAACCTTAAAACACGACGTATAATTTGTTGGAAATATTCAAGTACATGAATTACGAATCACAACAGGTTCTTATTTATTTTGTATTATTTTTATTTTTTTTATATATATTACCTTTAATTATATTCATACTAAATATATTAAGTCTATAAAAGAAGTTACGTTTCGTGGCTTAAGAAATACTACAACCCGATTTAAAATTGAACAATATATTTACAATTCTTAAGTGTATATCTCGTCGGTATGCTCTATTAAACGTCAATACGTAGTAAGAAAACGCACAGCATTTTAAAACAAGGCTTAAGAGACGACAACAATGTTCATAAAAAAAAAATCCCTACACTTACACGTGTTCGAATCATCAGTTATTTTTTTCATACTTAATGGCAACATTGCTCAATAATTTTTTTCTAAAACAGAAAATGTACAGGGTTAACTTGTCAAAATACTTTCATCACGCAAATGAGAACCACGAAAAAATATTCCGTAAAACTAGTGTTAATTGGAAACGACCCATTGCAAGCCGTATTGATTGCGCCAATCAAAGCCGGCTCGCGACGTCGCAGCGGTGAAACTATCAAATTGCACGCGTTCGTATTTACTGCGCCGGTGTCCGTGCAGTCCCGGCTGAGATTTGTTAACATCACCTGCATCTCGCTGGTGAGCTATTGTCGCGCCCGGAATTCCAATTACGCTCTTGAACATTGAATTGTTTTTATGTTTTACAAATACTCGTAATTCCAAGTTTTAATTATCATTTATTAATATAATTCACAATATTCAGCACAAGTTAAGTGCGACCAGTTCGACGACGCTAGCGAGACTGACCGTTCTCACTGCGCCTCGCGCTTACTTCCACTCGGAATCAAATCAGTGTCCAATAAATTTAAGTACTTATTTATACAAAGTAAAGAATTAGTA
>DWQX01002070.1:0-23640 GCA_018245475.1 Pharmacophagus antenor
AGTAAGGGAAGATTTTTCGACGAAATGTTAGTTTAAATAATATATTTTTTTTATTAATAATAATGGCAATTATTGTAATTTTTAAATTATTTTATGTTGCATAAAAAATTCCCTATTTAATAAGGTAAATAAATAATTTGTAGAGCACTAATTTTTGTAGTTTTATTCAATATTGTAATTTTTTCAAGGTGGTCTCAAACTTTTGGCCGGCAGTGTATACATATGCACACTGATAGCAAAAAAAGTGACGCCAACACAATTCGCATTGACCTAACCTCACGGCGAAATTGAATGTGTCGATATTCATATATCACACAAAAAAAGTATCGCACAAAAACAGGTTTCACTGTACAGTGTATATTCCAAGTCCTAAAAAAGGTCGGGGAAGTAGAAAACTACATAAAACACGTGTATAATGAATCTGCTATAATACTAGAATAATAATAAAAATAAGTATTCTTGTCAAGAACAATGAAAACTTTTGATAAAAAAAATTGCTACAAAAACAATAAACTACAGATGTCGATCAACTAAACGAAAAATTTGTTTAACTACAGGGCATGAAACTTTCAGTTTAAGAATAATAAACTTAAGAATAAGCTTTACAGTCTTCAGATTTTATATGTACCAAAACAAAAAAAATCTTATAGTTTTATATATTGAATTCTCATATTTGAACTGTTATTTTATTAAGTAAAATATAAGATGCCAACGCCTAAAAATTTAAATTGCTGATTAATATCCAAATTATACGTGTAGATAAATTAGAAAACACACCGGGTCACGTTACAAAATTTATGAAATTTATGACACATTCAAATACATGAACACACCTACAGACACATATCAAAATATTACTGACTAGTATTACAAAAAAAGAATAAATTTACTGTAAACCACTTTTTTACAATATACTCATGCTTTTTATTTGACAAACTCATTTCAGTAATATAAACAAATGAAAACTAGGTATATAGTTTCTTTATAAATTGTTTCCCATTAATTTACCACAAAAGCGAAATAAATTTAATTGTTTAAAAGTTTTCGGTAGTGTATAAAATGTTAATTATTAATAATAAACAGTAGAAGCATTTTTTTGAAATTTTCATTAAAAATTTTCGATTCACTATTAATAGTGAATAACTTGAAACAATAATAGAATGATAAGTAAAGTTTGTTAAAACAAAAGTTATTTAATTATTCACCTATGTGTTTAAAACTTTTATTGACAAACGACTGATTAAATGGTAATGATTAATTTGTAATCAAAAACATTTGGAAAATTTATAGAGCCACTTCTACGTTGCGGAAAAATATCATAAAAAGTAGTATATTTTTGAACTATTACACCTCTTTAAGTATGTATGCCTGTGATGTTGAAGTTAACTGACAAATTATTAAAATATAAAAATATGAAATACTCAACCATTGCTATTCTCTCCGAGCAAAGCTGACTATGAAAATTATATTGATATCAACTATAAAATATCCGATTCTTCTTCGTCAAAACGTATTTGGCTGTTTCAAACTTAACGTATAAACATATTGTAAGTAGTAGCAATATTTTATTACCTGTGACTTAGATTCCTGTCCCTCTTTACTCGTCACGGAATAGATAAGGATATTGATTAATAGACATTTAATTTTTATAAGTACCTTTATACTTACTAAAAATAGTCTGCTGCTATTTGTGATAGAAACTATATATACATTTATTTATTACTTAGTTCGCATTAAACATTTTTATAAAAGTATATTCAATTAACGTAATTGTCCGCTTCATAATGTCGAAGATTCCTTGCATTCTCAAGTGGTATTACAATAAAAACTATAATTAAAAATATTTACATTCAACGATTTCGGTGAGCGATGAAATGAAATCCAAGTAGGCAGATATTATTAAATATATTATACCCTAGAAAAATACAAAAAAACTGGCACGCAACGGATAATACTTTATCATAGAAAGTTATGTACATCCTGGTAGTTACCTAATATATGGCACAAAAATTAATAGTCGATGAACAGATTTTTGGAATAGTAAAAGTTAAGTAATCAGTCTCTTCCGAAACTCCTTAATTGGCTTGAGGCGGTGCCGCAGAAGCGATAAATGCCAGTGCGCGCTGAATGGCTTCTGGCACTGGAGGAGCAGTCGGCAGATGAGTACCCTGTGGCTGGTAACCATTTTCATCAGCAACGTAACTTAACTGGATGTTCTGACCATCATCACCAGGGTATTGAAATTGTCCCTGCACCTCTAAAGCTTCAACATCTCCAACCTTTTTCAAATCACCCTTTTGGTCAGCACTGATGCCATTGCCGGTTTCAAACGAGTACTGATAAGAGCCATCACCGTTGATTTGGCTATCCTGGCGTACAATTGGGAAAGGTTCTGATGAAGATTGAGGAGCGGCAAACACCACAGCAACGAACAGAACAACCAAAGCCTGGAAATTATAAAACTATTAGTTCACTATTATTTATCGCACTCGTTTCGTTTTTTTCTTATGTTGTCATTTCATATTTAGCGACTAATAACCAAGTTTTAATGTTTTACTACTGAACCGCGCTATACACCTGATTACACTTGATTTCTTGTAAACGATAGAACGTAATTATCATAGTACTGATAAACTAAAGATAAACTTACAATGGACTTCATTGTTGACTAATTTGGGATGAATAACTGAAGTAGTTAAGGTCGTATCGAATGACTGATGTCTTTAGATAAAAAGTTGACTATATATAAAAGAACTGTATTGCCCACCTCCCTGCATTTAGCAATTTCACAATTGATTGTGAAGTCGCAAATTCTATGAAATAAGTAAACACTAAGTACATTACCTTGACTTGTATATGTCATCTAGGAACGGAGACGTAACCACTGTCAACAAAACTAACGGATTTTCCATTTGATCAATATTGACTTCAACGCAAATATCAGTAGGACCGGCATCATCATTCTTCAGTGTTGCAGCATGCATTAGTCACATGAGCTTCATTGTATTTATAAACTTACAGGTAATTAAGTTCTCCGAACCAAAATATTCCTATAGACATACCTATACATACGTTACAAAAACCTCACCCTGTCGGAATAAATAACCAACTAATTGCACTATAAACCGATTACGTCCAAAACACTCTTCTATTACTAAATCACGGAAAATCATTACACATAATATAAAGTTACTTAATAAAATAAAACTAAATATTACACATTGTAGCGTGGTAAACTAATTAGTTGCAAAGAAACTTTAGTCTATGTGCTATTTTTTATTAATTTAAATTACATTTTCATGACAATAATCGCTATATAAAAAGGAAATCAGTGATAACTTTATATACTTTTATTCATAGTTATAAATTGTGATACCTTTATAACGATATATACGATATACAAACGATATAAGCGAGACATTAAATTGATGGTAACTGATAAGCTTACCCAAAACAATGAGATTCTATATATAAAATTACACAACAACACTGTGCTTCTCCATTTAAGACATAAGATTGTCTCATTACTTCAATAATTTCATTTATTACAGCACCTTTTAAAAAGTAATGCATAAACCTTCTACTTCGGGCTGTTAACCCGGGACATCTCCTGAGGATGCCACGTGTAGGAACGAAACATGGTGAGATAGTATTTTAGTCGCAGTATTTGCATGTAAAAAAGTGGAAATAAGCAAATTAATTTTTGTTTCATTGAGTAAGGCAATTGTTTTTACATACTGCAGAAATAAGCGTTATGGTGGGTATCTACCTGATAACTGATCGATGTAAAGCCATAGAGACCTAGAAGCAACAATTACATTTTTCATTAGTAATGGGCTATAACCTGACCTCATTTTCACTGCTATAATACAGTAACGTTGTTATAGGGGCTGGTTAATATCGAATGTGGTAGCCAGATGGTTAAGAAAAACTCTACCATCGTCCTGACGCAACTATTGCAAGGCCCAAAATTTTTAAATTCTTGAAATAGCCTTACTTCGAGCTAAGATGATCTTCTCATTAATAAAGAATATTTGTAAAATCTAAAATCTCTAATAAAGCGATAAAACCTAGCGTATAAATTGATAAAAAAAATTAAATTACAAAAATAATTTTGTTAATTGTTCATTTTATACTTTGTCTTCAATTTCAATTAGCAACATTTTAACACGTCTAAGATTCATTTTACTATATTAATTTTGGTAACTACCGCATGCCAGACTGGAAATTAATTTAATCATCCTACATGAAGCAACTCATTGAAAACTGCAATTCGAGCATTATTGGCATTATTACAGATATTAAATCGGTTCAACCAAACTGCTTTCATTTTATTATACTAGCAATAACTAACAACAACAGCGTAACATTCTGTCGTTACTTATTAATTTATTATAACTAAATAAGCTTGAAACGAGTAAGCCGACCTTTGATCTTCAAGAATTAATTAAAATGTAAAGTGATCAAAGTATTTCCATTTTGCCGGAAGTAACACTTAAAAAAATTATTTATCAACAATGATCTATGCCATATATTTTAGTAATATATATTATAAAGTAACATATATTTACACAACACAAATCTGTGAAATATTCTACGTACGACCCCAGTATTATGCAATATAATAATGATTCTTATGAATAGATAGTCAAACAACAAAAGATTTCACTCATATCTGTTATGTAAATCATGTTGTAGGCAGTCCTAGTCAATAGAATGACTTCGGGCGAATTTTGTTTGCTGCATTAACATCATTTGTTGGGAGTGGTATGTGACTAAGTGATGTATACGTATTATAATATAATGAAGACATGTGGCATTCAAAACCCAGTCACCATTGTCGGGGAAGTACCACTAACATGACAAAGAACTGGTCTAGCATAATGAAAAGAAAGTCGTCGCTAAAGTATCGCAATTTGTTTCAGCAACCTTCTCTAAGCTCTTTATACGGTAATTTAAAATTAGTTCTAGAAAGCTGTACAAATCCTTTGCAGGGGTATAGATCATTAAAAACTTATTGTAATAAATATTATTTGTTTGAAATAAAATTAAAGGTCCTCTAACATTTTTTATCAATTCAAATTTAGCTTTACTCAACATTGTACTGAAATGTTTCCTATTTTTCAACCTCAAAGTTTCTTTTACCTATTTATTTTTTTTAAGAGCCCTTGCATAGCCTTGACGTGTTTTATCGTGGTCAACATTCTGATTTTTCCTTATGTGAATAACATCAAGGTGTCGAATATAAGGGGTTTATGGCGAAGCGATGATCGTGCGACCTTGACACGCGGCGTGGGGAAAGTGAACCGACCGGTTGTTGAGCAAGCTGGGTCACCGAGTGTACTCTGTGATACTATCTGCAACCAACAGACGCCACCTCACCGCCCATCCGGCGTGCCTTCTACGACAGTTCACTTGTGAATTAAAATTTTCTTTTAATAATTGCCTTATGTATTAAGTTTTAAACATCCTTGCTACCTAAATTTGAAAACACATCGGTTTCACAAAATACCGCTGTAATGTAAGAAAGACGAAATACGTGTATGTGTTAATGAATACAGTAAGACACTATTGAAATTCATGACCTCTATCATCAAAGACTGTAATGTAAATTTTCGACTCGCAGCAACACCTGAAATCAGTTTATCTTCGTACTCGTTGGTTTATTATAAATTTTATAGTAAAATTTATGATATATGAAAAGAAAAAAAAAGTTTTACGTAATATGTAATAAAAATAACCAAACAAGTGATCGTCTGAGAACGGCTTTGTGTTCTTCGAAGCCATGAAATAACGTCAACACAATATTGAAAATGACTTTTTATACTCGTCCTGTAGTAAGAATCTTGTGAATTAACAATAAACCATTAACTTTATTTATTCATTTAAAACATTATTTTCAAAAATATAAAGCTAAATTGAAATATAATAAGCGTATATTGATTGTTGTTTAAATACTCCAAATCAAAATTAAAAAAAATAGATTATTTTCTTTTTGTAAAGATCAATACGCTTTATTATACCAAATAAATACCTAAGTGATCGTAATAAATATTGAACTAATTTTAATTCGATTTTATTTACTGTGCTAACGCACTTCTAAGGAAGTTAATGACCCCTGAAATAAAAACATGCAACATTTAATTAGTATGCGAATAACGTTTGAAGAACTGTTGGATAAACCACATTTTAATCTTAAACTACTATAATCAAGGTCAACGTATGTGAAGCGACTCCGATGCGCAAAAAGATTTGTGTGTATAAGCGAGTGCCTTTTACGATTTTGAATTCACGAGCAAGTTTTAGGTTTTGTGACTATTTTTATACATATAAACAAAATGTTCAGTTTTGATTTTTAACTTTAAATTTCTCATTCAATATAACCAAGGTTATAGGAAAATAAAACAAGACAAATTAATCAATAATAACAGACAAAATGAAGCTCTTACATATCTTTTGTATCTGTATCGTAAACTGTCAAATATCAATGAAGTCTAAAAAGGTCCCAACAACGACTTAACTATTTCGAATTCAGTTATAATAAATTGGAAAAATACAGAAATATTTATTCTACTTTTTAATATCATTTTTATGGAATTTCTAATAAATAAAAACGAAAGTCAATAACTAAAAACACTATATTTTAACAAAATACACACATACAGTTTATAAACTTGTTTTTTTATTATATCTATCTAAACGTATATTTCTTGGTTCATAGTCAAGCCTCTATAGCTTCCTATTAAAGATTATTAATTGTTTTACTGGCGCTCAAATATTCTGGTTTCAAGATTTTGCGGCGGTAAAGTAGCGAGATAATCTAGAGCCTTTTGAATTTCCTGCGGAATTGGTGGTGGAGTAGGGAGATGAGCTCCTTGCGGTTGAAAACCATTTTCATCAGCTACGTATTTAAGCTGGATCACCTGAAGAACAGACGCAATAATGATAAATGCTAGAAAATAAACAGTTCAAAACATTTATAGTAAATCTCGTTGTCTTTAAAACTGAGGTAAGATATATATAGCTAAGGATTCACGTGAGAATACAAAAAAGATTTATTTAAAAGTCATATTACCACTAGTAAGAAATTAATAATTATAAAAAGATAATAATAGAGACTGTATTGTAGATTGTGTTTGAAAATGTATAATAAGCAAACAGTACTGACAATTTCGACAAATCACACTTAGCTTCTCCCTTCTACTGTTATAGAAATATACTTTGCTCTAGATTGACATTTAGAGTCGTAGCTAGTCAGGTGGGTCTGAAATAAACTCTACGACCATCGATCCTCCACTGCTCATGTTATCCCGAAATCGTACCCGAGACCTCCGTATTATAAGGCATGCAATAAAGAACTTCACCAAAGAGGCAGTCAATAAGGTCATACATGTAATTAAAAAGAATCCAATTTAGACTTTCTAAACAATGATTTAAATTTAAGAAGATAAACATTTTTTAGACTATTTTATGATATTATATGTCAAAGGTAGGATCTAAAGCGTTTAGTCTGGTAAAACATTTACTGGTACTTACGGTTTACCAGGAGTTTTGAAAGGATTAAAGCCGTGTATTACTTTACCTGGCCATCGGGTGCGGTATACTGATACTGTCCTTGGGCGGTCTGAGCTTCCTGTTCCGGTATGCCCAGATTTTTCACGTAACCTAATTCCTCAGCCGCAATACCGTTACCCGTTTCATAGCTAAAATTAAACATTTACTTCTTATGACTTATTTTTTATAACTAACATATTAAATATGACAAGTATAATCACAAAAAATAAAAAAAAACTTTAAACCTAACTTTTTTGATACTATGTATTATGTATTGTAATTGATTTTATTATAACACATCAACTAAAATTAAAACCTATGTGTATATAGTTATTATTTACTATTACATAAATATTTACTTGTAGAAATTATTCTTAAAAATTAACAATAATATTTTAGCAGTCAAAATATTATTACAAGAAAAGGATCTAGGATAGCTAATGAGAACAATTAGTACAAAGTATCTATATTTTAAAACAAAGAATCTCATGATCGTATGAGCGTATCTCATTTATTTTAAAACGAAATGAAAGATAATAAAATAGACTGTTTTTTCTGATAAGCTTAAATTTAATATATGTTATAACAGGAAAATTAAGGTAAACGAAGTGGCCATCTATTATTGATAATCAGTTTCGCAGCAATCAACGATCTTTGTAGTTCCTTATTGTGAATCAAATTCTCAGACATAATGATACACCAATAAACTATGAGCCGGATTTTAATGTACATTTTTTGTTGACTAGACATGACCTTCCGAAATACTACTATTCTTAACTTATACCACTGATACATTAGAACAATGGTTCGCGTCAATTTTTAACGTAGCTATTTATATCTTTATAGTAGGATAGTTAAATTCATTATATATTTAAGTCACAAAAATAAAATTACAAACATTTATTTCATTAAATATATAAAAAGAACGATATTGTTATATAGACGTGTAAATTAATATTTTCTATAATATCGTATTCTTAAAGTTGTAATTTGCTTTTTGAGGCACTTTTAAAAGTATTTTATTATGAGATGAAAACTAAATTTATATCAAATAACTTTTTTATACCCGACAGAAAATGGTTAAGAAAGTATAATAGACGTTAAAAAGCGACGCACCTCCATTTGTAGGATCCATCGGCATTCTGAACGTGTTCTTGTCTTATGATGGGGATTGGTTCTGTTGTATAAAGCTGCTGCTGCTGGTACACAGGTTGCGGCTGGAAGGGCTGGAAACCCACGTCTGCAGCTACCATGCCAAAAACAACAGCAAAAACTACCTAATGCAATAAGAATTATTAGTTATATACTAAATATTTAATATTAACGCTACATCACCATTCCTTATTTAAATAAAATTATATATTTTTAAATAAAATTATTGTACTGCTGATATATATTTATTGTTATGATGTTCACAAGCACGAAAAATTTGCGTTGTTGTTTCTTTATATTAAAGATTAGTTTATAATTTGTGCAACTGCTTCAATGTAAAGATCAAAAGAATACACCTAGTATTGTCTGGAAACATTTATTAATTTCAAACTTTAACTATATCATTACACAAAAAATCTTAACGAAGTGAACTGAAGTGAATGCTTACAAAATAAGTCATGATGACTCAACACTGCAGATGCAAGTTGGATCGAAACGTAAAGCTTGAGGAGTAATGATGTAGTTCATGTTAACTCCCGGTATTTATACGAAAAATTGCAGCTATTACATACACACCGTTGCAAATCAGATGTATATTCTTTACGTCGGTTATAATCAAAAGGATACGCCTTGTTCCATCCCCTATCGGGATGTTGCGAGAAATTTTTTTAAAATTTACACTATATTTTTAATCAATTGTAGTCTACGCACGGTATAATTAACAATGTAGGAAAAAAACTCTGACAGTAATCAATAAAATTTTATGGTTTATAATGATCACAAATTATCACCAAGTAAGGATGTTAATAAGTTGAAATTGGAGAGTTTAAATTTTCTATACATATTTTCTAAATAGCTGTGTGTATTTTGCGTTAAAAAATTTACCAGTTTGTGAAAAAACAAATTTTAGTATAAGTTTTCATATAATAAACTAACATGATATCACTTTACCATATTTACATACCCACGCACATTATATTATTACACATTATACTATCTATTAAGATCAATTTCTGTTACGTTTATTCTTTGCAGTATTCATATATTTTTATGTTCATATATGACATATTTTTAACTCATTTCAATTTAAAATTAAAACGAAAAACTAAACTTTTTTATAAACTTTAATAATTTCATCAGTAAACTAAAATACATGTATAGGAATGTAAAATATTTGTATAGTATAATAAAATATACTAACGATAATGAATATGAAATATTTTTGAGAATAAGTTCATTATTCCTCTCACTCATTCGTTTGATATGCAATTTGAGAAATAATATTGATAAAAAATATTTAATATTTATATAAATAATCCCTATTACGTATATAAAATAAAAATTTTGTTAAGTTTTGTGTATTTTCACATAAAAAAATTACAAAAAAGTAATACGTGGTAAAATTATGTAATAGTAAATCAGTAAAGAAACCTAAAGTAGTAAACGCATCAGTGCAAGCAGATCTCAAAAAACCAGTTGCATGAATTCATGTGACACACTTCAACCAGGTTTTCTTTAAGAAAAAATATTGCTCATGCTTCATCAGAAAGTTATAGATAATAACAATATACATTTCGACGAATTTTTTAAACTTTTCATCATTGTTACGCATTTTATTTAGGTCTTATGACACTTCGGAAACGTTAAAAAGTAAATACATAAGACACAATAACAATGAGTATTCGTCGTAATTGTAAAGGCACTTAATTATACATGAAGAGTTAGACACTGATTATGCACTACTTTATTAGGATTATGTATGTGCCTATATTTGTATTCATATTTTACATTTTTTTTTCTTTTAAAATAAGAATTTATCTTTACATTAGACAATAAAAATAAAAAGATCAGACACAAACACAAGACTGTATCAAACACTATTATTTCCTAATAATTTCAGTGTCTCCTAAACCTAAAGTAAAAGCAAAGTAATAAATATGTCATGTGCTAATTTTTAAACTTCTAAAAACGTTGCTAATCTCAAGACACAGAATAGCCATTTAATAATAAAAAATATTTGGTTTTTCAACTGTTTTGCATTTAGAATTTACTAAAACAATCTCCACCAATACATTTTTATAAGAATATGCTGCAAATCCATAGCAAAGCTACGGTTTAAAATTGACCAACTTAAATATTGATACCTATTCAAAATAAAAAAAAATAATCGAAGTACATGAATAGATTATTTTATCGAAAATACTGGTGAAACTTCACATTGGCACATACAATTTATTATTACACTATTTAATAAAGATGAGTAAAGTTCAAAAGCGAAATTAACAAAAATGTCGTTATGAAAAAACCAAAAATAATTAAGGCTTATATTTATACCGCAACCTTTTTTGGTGCCTCTTGAATAACCTTATCTTGATATCTAAATGGTGTATATGAATTATAAACAGAATATTTTGCGGGAACATAGAGATACCTAGAATCATATGTTCGGTGTCCGTTGAAACGTCCATAGTTATTATATCTATTGTCATAATTGAAAGTACCGATCTTATTATAAAAGAGAACCCCATCTTTTTCTCCATTAATTACTGATAGTACAACATCCTTTCCATCGGCTGGTATACGGAAGCCCGATGGTCTAAACCCTGTAAATGTAAATATAGCATCGCTAGTCACGTAAGCCGCCATTCGAGTGTATATCGCTGCTATGCAAATTTTTAAAATGATTGTACTTCTTAAAAGAAAGTTGATTTTATTTAATCGATAATGGTTTAACAAATTTAACTCAATTTTACACTATGTTAAGTGACAGTGAAACCGTAGATGATAATGCATGCGAGTCCTGTACATATCCCCAAAACTTATGTCGGCAATTTCACATTGAGCGTAATAGTTAGCCAGGCATGTTCGATAAAACCGTACCACCATTGATACTATTCTTTATGTGTTTCCAGTATCGAACCAAGGAACCTGATATAAATACAGGGCGAACGACTTAGCCACTGGGTTAAGTTTAAGTATGCGGTTACTCATTATACTTATTATAACATTAAGGAATAAAACTTTAAAAGTTTTATTCCTTAATGTTATAATAAGTATAATAGTTTATGTAAAAAAATAGAAAAGACCATATTCAAACAAATATTCTCACAAATAAATACATCCTTGCTTACCGTTTTCATCGGCGACATAATTAATTTGAATAGGTATCCCTTCAGGCGAAGTTTAAGCAAACCCATCTTCTTTCACCTTTAATCAAAACGACCTTATATATTTTTTCATTAGAAACGCACAAAAGTTATCTTCATCTAGGAATATGCTAATGCTCAACATGCTAATAAACTGATTTAATGAAATGATAGAATATATGAATTATGAGCTTCTACAAACCAGTAAATAATTCTCTGAACGTTAAATTGTAAATAGTGAAAATGAAAAAAAAGTATTGTATGTATTACCTGCGTGCCTTGTGGATATCCGTAGTTATCAATATGAGCATCTTTTAAAAACCCAATCTCTTAAACCTCCTTTCCATCTGCTGATGCGTAACTATAATGTAAATGTTACAAAAGCCTTTGCATTAATATTAGTGTAAAATGTATTTATAATATTTTTTTAAAAAAGTTCTATATTAAAAAAAGTTTTATAATTATTAAATAGTTTGTCAAGATTATAAAAAATAGTTTTATTTAGTAATATTAATAAAGGATTACATTACATGCTTGTTACTTAATTTAACTAATCGACAAAATTATTCTAGTCCTGCTATCGAAGTTCTTTTTGTACCTGTTAATGTTAATAACACAAAAATGTACCTGTATGAATAACTTCCACTATACCCCTGTTATCTGAATAATACAGGAAGGGAACCGCTGCCCCCGGTGAATTGTAATATGGGTAATTGTATCCACGTAATAAAGGACTTCCTGGTGTAGGATTCACAGACGAAACGGGGACATTAGCAACCTCCCCACCGGCCAGTACACTATATATTGACAACAATGTAACAAACATAATCATCTGGATTAAAGAAAAAATTTTTGGTGAAAATCCGGAAACATTACCCAAATATTAATATAAATAGTAGTTATTTCTTTCAAGACAATACTAAACAATTTTTTTTTTATCTGAATAACCATATATATGTAGCATAATTAGATGTTGTTAACATTTTTTGTGAAGACCTCGAATAGCGAGTTATTTTCTAACTAGGAACTAATATTAAATTACATTAAATTAAACATCAAAGTATTCAATTCATACTAAGAAGATAATTTACAGATAAGTTAATTTTAACCAAAAATAAACAATTAACTACACTAATAAGATTATTGTATCATTTCTTAAATCCATTTATTTTTGATATTCTGTGTTCTAGGACAAAGTGTCTTGCTTTTTATAATACGAACAGCGAAGGATTGAAACGGTTTACCGACTTCAGTGAAGAGTTAATTAATTTCTACACTAACGCACTTTATTATCATAGACTACATAATTACTTACATAAGTCTAAAATCATGGATAGCTTAGGCCAGCCTTGATTACATTTCAAAAATTTGGATTTTATAAACCATTACAAACTAAATTGTTTTAGATCTTTCTTCTTTGTATGTTTAGTAGCATAGGCAACTGTCACCGCATTTGGCATGATAACTTGAAGATTTTTATAACCTCATTGTACAAAGATTAACTCAATCAAGAACAGAAATTCACATTTCAAATTCAGTGTTTTCCAAGGTTAATAATCTGTTTTCATTAAACATGGAAGATATAAATCTAATTAGTACTAAAACTTGATTAATATATCAAATTGTTTAATTATACGTATCTGAGCATTGTATTTTTTACACCTGATATATCACATTAAAAATGTTTTTAATAAACTTCCTAAACCGAAAATAAATCTATGAACATAAGTTGCATGTGACGAGGACTATCACATGCCTACATCACTTCCTGGGGAGCCAGGAATAACAATATTCTAAAACAATTAAATGTAATATTCCACACATCATTAACTACTAAGCTTTCAGTACTTAACGAATACCTAAAAATTTGATTTATTGTCATTATTATTAAGAAATCCACAACTGGATTAATAGCAAATTATTATAAATTAAATTGCCTAATACCTTATGTGACATTCTTTCTACCTATTGTGAACATAAAAAAGTAAAATTTTATTTTATGCCTCCTATTACAAAACTGTTTTAAGCATTTTTTTCCAAATATCATTTCTATTTCTATAATTTGAAATCAACTTTTTACTAAGAAATTCTTTTATGTTCAGGATAGTTCTAGAATAAAACAAACAACAAAAGACAAAATGCTTCTTATGCAGTGACGATAACACTTTACTAGTAGAACAAATCGTCTTGTCCTAGCAATGCAATGATGTAAAATAAAAGTAATAAATCATAATTGATATATTGTATTGAAACAAAGAAGTAGAAAAAAAACATATTTTTCGATTTTTTATGCCTTCCTGTAATGTAATTAATTATAACCTCTAGGTATCAGGATTAGAGAGACTAAAAGTGCTCTTGGAAATTTATTTTGACTAAATCTTTAAAACCTATTACCATTCCATTATACAAAAAAAAGAATTTTCATGACATCAATCAATCACATCTCATTTTTCTATTGATTGATATGTTAAATATAATATTGGTTGGTATGTCAAAACTTGAAATATTAAAAGAAAGTTATACATGTAATCTCGTTACCTGGTAATAGTATCCTACATAATATAAAATAGAATAACAAGAAATGAGATTTCTAGCTGTTGATGTCATCTCATCGCAAGTATCTTCACTCAAACCTTATGCATCTACAATGTATTTTTATTATTATAATCATATGGAGGCTGAATCTGCGTAAACTTGTTTTATCCTCTGATATTAAAACACTTTCCTTGTAAATTTACGCCAATAAGTTTTTGTGAATATTCTTTAAATATTAACTGCAGTTTACTATGAAAAATTTTATTAATGAGAATATTATTTCCTCAAAAGTTTTAAATGTTTTATCAAGCGTTCTAATTTCTTAGCTTAAGTATTTTAAAAATAGAACGAAAATAGCATGAAAACCGACTGTAATTTTATTCAAATATTTCGTAAAGGACCCGATAACTTTAATGAACATTTTTTTTTAAATCAATCTAACCGATCCACCATTTTTAAATAATTCATAAAGTAACGTTTTTAGAATTAATTTGTATATTTAATGTTTATATATTAGATAGAGACAAATTATTGATGGTTATATAGTGTCTGTATTTAATTCAAAGCTGCAATTTATAGACTTGATAACGAAGCATTTTACATACTAGTGCTTGAAATCCATATAAAAATTAGTGAGTACTATCATAAATACAATAATGTCCATTTGACATCACTTAAATAGCTTGCCATTATAAATTAAGTGAACAAAATGAAAATTGAAGAAAGCCCGTGGAGTGCTTAAATTTATTAACTTCGTTACGATGGTGTCATTTTAAACATTTCAAATAAATTATCACACCAGTGCATAAATACTTAGTAAGTGATATAAGCATAATTATTCATTATTAATGCCCTGCAAATTACTGATAATGTAATTTCTTTATGTATATAGTAAATTAATGATCTTCACTAAACATCAGGTGACATCATGTTCACACAAGTCTATTTATTTAAAAAAAATAATAATACTAATAAGAATACAATAATAATGGTTGCCACAATATACTACTTTTAACACTAGATTTACTGGACCCGTCATTTTGACGGACCAACCCTATATACAATGTTTCGTATACTAATATGCGTTTGACATTTTTATTCTTTATACCGCCTCTGGCAACATTGTTCTATACATTTTATTGCGAAACAGGAAAATTAAGAATAGAATAATGCACAAAATTAGTACAGACTCGAAGAGAAAACGATAAAAATGTATCGGTAAATCTAGTGATAAGTTTATAATTATATCAGTATTCATTTGTCTATATTAACGGGATAGATGTTCTTATCATAAATTGATTAAGTTAAACTTCAGAATTTAAATTAAAATATAAGAACGGTGCTACCAATTATTACGATAAAAGTTTATCGCATTTTACTATCGTTTATGCATACATTTCGGTACAACAAAAACCTGCCACCTTGAGAGATGAGTCAAGCAGATCTTGTCTCTTGATAATCGCCGTAAACTGGCAATTGTCTTTATTCGTTTTTTAAGAAGTTGACACTGAGTAACCAGTCAGTGGAGATGTGCATGATATCAACAAGTAAAAATGCTAAGTGTGTTTTTTAACATAAAACAAATTAGGCGATATTACACTAATGGTCATAGAGAGATACAGTAAGCTAAAAAAATATAGGGATATAAAGTAAGAAACGATGTTGACCTAATTAATCGAAAAAAAAGGTGTTTTCAATTCGATTATTTGATATTGTTTGTCTTTTTAAGTATGTCAACGCGTAACTTTTTACAAAGTAGCCTAACACTACCCATACAACAAAATAAAAAACATATCATATACTGATATTGATTCGATCTTTTATTTTTGCAAAAATTATATCTCTGAACTATAACATTCCCTTTTTATTCGCCTTTAAAAATAAATAAGATATGATTTTCATTCCTTAGGGTGAAAAATATTAAAAAGTGATTATGTGCTGAACGTAAACTACAAGAGTGACAACAGTGGAGGTAAACTTTTCGCAATCGGTTCCGGTTACTTTTTCGCTAACCAGTACTTGGAAAGTGATGATATTCAATTACCTAGGCGGTGGCATTGACTTACATCTCAATACAGTCAGGGCGGCAACGGTACCTCCGACGGTGCCTGGCGTACCGGCGACGCCTCACCACGCACTCACTACGTAAGTGCGCGATACGAGAGGACCACCAGTGTACTTGCCGTCTGGCCCATCCGGGGCGAATCCTGGCCATCGCCACGTCGCAGACATGCGTCATCGCCACCCGGAGATCCACCGCCTCTCTGTTTATATCGTCAGGCCTTCCCGGTACTGAAAGCCAGGCCTGAACAATTGAGACCTCCAGGAGGACCTCCGCGTCCAACCTCTTCAGCGCCCGACGCGGCCTGCTCCAATCGGGGCCCTGCGGGACCGGCACATCGGAGGTCAGGGCGGAGACATCGAACCGGATGTACCGGTGATCCGATAGTCTCCACCTCTTCGACGACACGCCAGTCCCGGACACGGTGCGCCAGCGCGGGGTCAGCGAACGACAGGTCCACTAAGGAACCGCCTTGCCGGCGCTCACACACGTGTTTACGGACCCCCGATTGAGGAACAGCAGGCAATTCACGATGGCCCATTCCTCCAAAGACTGACCCCTGACGCTAGTGGTCGGGGAACCCCAAGCCGTGGATTTGGCATTGAAGTCCCCGAGCACCAGCACAGGGCGAGAACGAGCTCTCGAGACGGCAGTGCCCAACACCGACAGGAAGATCTCCCATTCGGCGAAAGTGCGGTTGGGGGTGAAATACACCCCAACCACAACGACATCGTCCAGCCATGCCGCTACGAACCCTTGGCCCCTCGTCACATCTTCGAGGAGCCCCGCGGCAGGCCGGACGATTAGGGTCACCGAGCCATCAATGTCGCTCACCCAGTCTGAGCGGGGTGGGACAAAATATAGCTCGGCGACCACCGCCACACCGATTGACCACTGCGCCATGCTCTGGAGGAGTAGGTCCTGAGCCTTTGCGCAGTGGTTGGCCTGGAGGATATGTAGGAGTGCCATTAGTTGCACTCCATAACGTTACCCACCAGGTTGGGTTCACCACTCGGTGCAGGAACCGGGTCGCCCTTGCCGTCCCCGCGCGCTTGGCGAGCCTTGTGGCAGCGTTGTGCAGCATGGCACGACGCTGCCTTGTGGCCGGGCTCTCCGCAACAGAAGCAGCACCCGGTGAGGTTCACCTCCGAGGTGCAGCCGGCACCGAAATGGCCTTCGGCGAGGCAGCGCTAGCCGACATACCCGGCCCGGTGTCGTGCAGGCAGACCCGCACGGACATCCACCCCACGAGGAGACGTCTTGCGCCCAACACCTTTTTGGCTGCCCCCACCGAGCAGCGCACTAGGACTGCTCGCAGGGCGACGGCAGCCGCAACTCTTCCAGGCGTGACAGAGTCGTCCAGGTCGGAGACCCTCAATGTCACGCACTTTTGCGGCCTGGATATGGTCACCGGGTCCTCATTAAGCATTCCTCTTAGCCTCTCGGCTAAGGCATCAACTTTGGAGCCGCTGGTTGCTCCAGGGACCTCTAGGATGCGGGCACCGGTGCGGGTCGTTCTGCACCTGAGCCCAGCGATTGCGAGGTCCCTGAAGTCGATGCTCTCCTGCGTCTTTGTTAGTATGCCGGCATAGATAATGCCGGCCTCGACGGCTGCTGGCTGCAGAGCCAGTGTTACGGCTGCGGATGTCGGGATGCGCATACGCTCGGCCTGGCGTCTAGAGACCGCCGCCTTCTCCTTTACCCCACAGCCTGCCAAGCGCCATCTCGGCTTGCAAGTGTAAGGGCCCCCAATGCCGCGGCCGCAGCGGCTTTCGCTTTTGCGGCCCTTTTCTTTCTTCCCCCGCGACGCTTCCTTTTAATAGCAGAGGGGCCGGGGGTAGGGGGCAACCATCGAAGCGGCTGGCTTTTTGCCTTTCCCCTTGCCCTTCGGAATCGAGGCAGACGCTGAGGACATTGGTGTGGCGGCCTGCGCGTGAGCCGCAACCTCGGCAGCAGCGGCAGCCACGGCCGCTCGCCTTTTGTCCGCGGCCAGAGGCGGCCGTAGGTTCTCTTTCTTCCGGAGGTGACCATACCTGGCGTCCATCCTCGCCATTATTCGCGAGGTGATTAGGCCCACCAGGGCGTCCACCTCCGGACCACTTCAAGGCCGGTGGTTAGTGAGACCAGTACTGCTGCTGCTGTCGGCTTCGGCGCGTTGCGGGCGATCTCGGCCCGCAGTTCCGCGATTTGACGCTCAGCCGCGGCGAGGCGCGCCTGCATACGAATATTTTCGTTGCGAAGCCGCCGCGTCTCGTCGCTGGCCGTCCTGCGGGCTATCGCCTCTGCCACGTCCTTAAAGCCAGCAGAAGCGTCTTTCAGCGCATTCTGGCTGATCCCCTTCATGTGGCTTCATATTTTAGCCACCCGGAGGACTGCCTCGGCGTAATTAGACGCTGCTGCCAGCAGGTTTCTATCGTTGCCGCTGTCGAGCGACTGCCCTTGGCTGGCGTTTGCCAGCTCTTGGGCGATCTCAGGCTCTGCCTGGGCCCCCAGTGCCGCGCCAGCCCCGGCAGAGCTGCGTTTCGCAGCCGCTGAGCCGACTTCAAACACACACACACAAAACAACTATCGTCAAAAATTACAAATTAAAATCAACAATTGTATACCAACATTTTGGGGCCCAAAAGAACCCCTTCGTTTCAAATGAAACACAGCACGAAATATAAACAATATATCACAGACAACAAACATCACAGTTAACACGATTCGACTGGCAGACGCCCAATAAGACGCCCACCCATCCGCGGAGACATCGTCCTCTCTGCTTGGCGAGGGAAACCACATGGGGTCCACACCCGCGCGCGCAGTCCCATGTAGAATGAGACGCGCGGAGAAGCAGAGCAAACAGCCTTCGCTCCACCTTTGCCAGTATTAGCCGTCGGCCTATTTCTCAACCTTTCAATTGTGGGGGGGAGATGTCGACCGCCGTTGCCCAGGGTGCGCCACGAGGAGGCTACTGACTTGCACCCTGCGCTATTCGACCTGGACGAGACGTTCCGTTCGGAACGCGCGCAGCTCGCCTGCCTCACTCACCGCTGCCTGCAACCGGCGAGCGCTCTCGAGGAAGAAGACGAAGACCAGTTGGAGAAAGCTGGAGTACTAAACATGCGAGTACAAGAGGATAGTGTGCTTGACCCGCACCCTGCTCTCCAAGGAGGGACCCAGCGTGTAGGAGTCACTGGCTAACTACAAGCAAACAACACCGGAAGAAGAGTAAAGCCAAATGCAGATAGGATCTCTTAACTCGGAAACTGTCTCAATGAGGTATCAAATTAAAAACTTATCCTGCCACCAAGTACCAGTATTATAACGTTGCTATATACCCATTTGAACGGCGCTGGAGCTTAAAAAAAATTATTGGAAAACTCTATTACAGTAATAACTTTTAAATATTTTAAATTATTAGTCATCATATTGAGATATATCCTATATGAATAACACACGAAAAATTAATGTTAAGAGAGCACTCAATATATATTTAGTTAGTAAATTTTACATTATGTTTTACGTTATCAAAAAATTTATAAAAGAAATAATGTTTAGACTTTTTACAGGTTGACTGTACATAGTTAATGCGGTTAGCATAAAGTTCTGTAGTTTCTCATTGTAAAGGTTTGCAATAAAAATTAAGAAAAAGGATATGTTACAAAGGTGTAGAATATTATTAATGCATAAAAAACAAATGTGCTTGATAAAAAAAGAATTTAATAAATAACCCGCTTAACCCCAAAATGTATATTTCGATTTAGTACTTTAATTAAAAAAAATGTACTAATAATATTAATGAAAATGTATTAAGGTAAGTTGGTACAGCTTTCGACTAATAAGAAATAAAAACTACAATTGCATATTTTTAAAAGAGGAAAATAAACTTATGTCTTCAGGTCATTACTAGCAAGCTATCTAAAGGATATGTCTATCCTATCCACATGCAGTGAACTATTATTTTCATTACAAAGCATGACTCCCTAAATTTTAGCTATGGAACCTGCATTTATAGTCATGTTAATATTTTTTAAAGATATTTTCTGCCATATAATATGCAATTTACAAAAACATTACATTTTTATATTTCCAGATTCCTTCATCAAGTCGTATAAAATAAGTATCGTGTATATGATATCAAAATGAACTACATGCATTATACATATCTAATAAAATACTTTTAATTATATTTATCTTTGCCGTGAATCTCGTGATTAAATCTTTTTATATAGATTACATTATACGTAATATTTAGAACTTATATAAAAAATGAACATTATCGTGTGTAGATAGAATAGTGTGTAGTCTGAACTCGTAGAACAGAGGTTTTACAAAAAATAAGCTTTTTGTAAAAGTGATAATAATACTTTTAATTTGAATCTAGCTAAAATATTTTTATCAATGTCGATTGATATCAATATCTACCTTTAGTTTGACAGTTACACGTTATAGAAATGTAACATACAAATTGTACGCTTTTCGCACCGTTTTTATTATATTAGCACTCGTATCGCGAATGTTAGGGAAAGATCCCTATTTCTATTTATATTAGATACTACCTTCTTATTCTTATTCTCTAGTGAGCAAAGCTTTCCCCGAAATCCTAATTCAGCGCGAAGAGGTTAAGCACAGAAGAATATTATCCAGGATGAGACAGTTCGACAAAATACATTCGACATTATATAAATACTCATAAAAACTAATATTTATGAGTGACCCAGCACTTATGCAACTTTCCTGGCGTAACCTTAGGTTACATAGATGCTGGGTCTGGCCACAAACAACCACAGAAAATAACAATTCTTAAAAAAAGAAACCACTTTGCACAACATTTAATGATGTCATCATATACGAATGATTCAAACTTCTACACAAATTTCTTGAAAATTATGTAAGATGGCTTTACGTAATGTTAAGTTTATTCATATTAATTTACAGATTAGCAAGTTTATTCACAAGTTTCATGTACATTTCTTCCAAGTATGTTCATTTGTTTGCATTATTTTGCAACGATCGAATTTCATTTGTCAAGAAAAACAAGATATTAAATAAAATATATTTTTTCAAAGACAAGACTTATTATTATTAGTGTCATTGATAATAAACAGCATATCATAATATTATATTTTATTACGTCGCTTAAATAAAAAAAAATATATGTTACCGAGTTTTTTTTCAGTGTTTCAACATTTGTTTCAGTGAGCAAAATAGCTCTATAGAAATCCGCAGGCGCGGATATTTGAAACTACCCATATGGTAACTTACATAGATCTAAATAAAAAAAGTTGTTAAAAAATTATAACAAACATAGACCAACATGGACTCATTAAAGGCTATGTGGTCCTTTTTGTTATTTGACATAATATTAGATTATCTTATTGCTACCAATAAGTAATGAAAAAGAAAGAAAAAATTATTTAGATCTAAATCGAAATAACTCAAAAAAAAATAAAGAACCACAAACCTGTGTTAATTAGATAAAGTCTAGGACACATTTAGGTTATGTAAAATACCTATATTATACTATTTAATAAATGATATTGGTTAGTAAGTCTTATACTTACTGGTTTATTACCAATATAATGATTTTGTTCACTTGACAAGTTTGTTTTGATTTATTCAATTGTAATTTTATGTAGGTACTTACATGTAAACAGCTTAATAATAATAATTTTAAACACCTGCCGTAAAGTCCAAAAATTTTTACAGTAGGGAGGTACGGATGATGACATACTCCCAACAGTGAACTTCACTTGATCTAGGCCTGTGGTTTGACCTTATCTAAAAGAAATTATAAAAATTTCGAGATAAATAAATGGAAAAAATAATATACTTTTTTGTACACCAAAAAAAGAAACAAAAGCTACAACACAATTAAAAATAAATGGTTATATAAATGTAAAATGGGTGGTCTAATCGCTATGAAAGTAATAGCTACCAGACAACCTACTAAAAAACAGAAAAATATAAATGTAGAGAAAGAAATAGTGGTACACTTTGTTATTTTAAAACACAATGCAAAGCATCTGATGATGATAGCAAGCGAAAAGAACAAATAAAAAGAATGCGTATGTAACTATTCCTAAACTGCATCCTTTAGCAACACCGTTGAACAAGTAATCTTTTAAGAGTTCCATAGACGAACCGCAAAAATTATTTAACTTAATGTCATTCAAAATTATTGAACGCCTTGTACAAATTATATAGCATTTATGCACTTAGATTTTGTTTCAGAACTTGGATTAAAAGGACGTAAAGTATTTTGTTATGAAGTGAACACGATGTTACTAATTTTTTTATACTGGTGTCATAAGTCCTTTGAACTAAAAAAAAATATTTAAAAAACTATGTAAAATATAATTTTTTTATTTATTGTTTAGTAATTAACATTAAAAGGGAATAATCTTTAAAAATCACTTCATTTTAATGTGCTCCATTTCGTTCTTGGCACTCCTGTAAACGACGTCTAAAATTTTCTATCACTACGGCAAGAACGCTCTGAAATGCTTGACATTTCTCGCCGGATATTTTGTTTTAGTTCAACAGTTGACCGCGGATTTGTTTCGTAGACTTTAGACTTAAGGTAACTCCATAAGTAAAAGTACATTGGACTCAAATCCGGGATACGTGGAGGCCAGGGAATATCTCCTCTTCGAGATAACACTTTGTTATGGAAAAGATGACGGACGATGGGCATAGCAGTGTTAGAGGTATGGGCAGTTGCGCCATCCTGTTGAAACCAGGTCCGGGTATTGAAACTTGGAAAATTCTGTAACTCTGGTGTAAAAAAATCCTCGATCATTGCCACATACTGCTCCGAAGTAACAGTAACCGCACGACCATGTTCGTTCTTAAAAAAGTATGGGGCTATGACACCATGCGCTAACATAGCCGCCCAAACTGTTACTTTAAGACTATGTACCTTTGATGTTCGCAACGTGGGTTTACGCTATTCCTTCAGTAGCGACTATTTTGCCTATTGACATGGCTGTTGATGTGAAAGTGAACCCCATCAGAAAATAGCACGTTGGTAAACGAAGTAAAGCGGTTCATCATTTCATTCACGAAATTAAGTCGTAGTGCCGAAGAAAAGATGTTGCCAGACTGTGTAGTGCCAACAGTCAAACAAGGTGGAGGCTCTATTATGGTCTGGGGATGTTTCTCTGGCTATGGGACCGGAGATTTGGTTAAAATTGAAGGAATAAT
>DWQX01002071.1:0-23635 GCA_018245475.1 Pharmacophagus antenor
TGCGTGTATACATATTTAGGTTTATAAAATATGTGCGATATTTACGATGTGTGTAAGAAATTACTTTTAAGAATATTATTATAATTTTCGATATTGGAAAATTTGTTAAAATAAAATTTATTTATTATTTGCATATAATAAAACGCATTTATGACACTTGACGTAAAGAAGGTTTGACAGTTCTTATGTCTTTCTGGTGAATATTGTAGTCCAACATGGTGAGTTTGTGTTCGTTTTTATAAGATATCCAAAAAAATCTTATGATATTTTCAACTATAATTATTACTTTTAATTTGAAACGCATGTTGGTTATATTAAAAATTCATAGAACACCTTATTTACTATAAACAGTGTGAAAATATTGTATAGTTTGCAAATAAACCGGATTAGTTAAGTTTGTTTTACGTCCTCGCAATCAACATTTAATCAGTAGCACTATGGTGAATAGAATTAAAAATTTATTTCATTGATCACATACCTCAAATTATTTTAGGAGAATCAATCATATTTTTAAATTTATATGTGGTTGTGTTCAGGCTCGTGGTCCGAAAAAACATTTAAAGCGTCTTAACGCACCCAAAGCATGGATGTTGGACAAACTTGGTGGTGTTTACGCACCGCGACCATCCACTGGTCCCCATAAATTGCGTGAATGTTTGCCTCTCGTCATTTTTCTTCGCAACAGACTAAAGTACGCCTTGACCGGTAATGAGGTACTCAAGATAGTTAAGCAGCGTCTTATTAAAGTAGATGGCAAAGTGCGAACGGATCCTACGTACCCGGCAGGATTTATGGGTGAGCATATGTGCAAAAATGTTTAAAGTACTTTTCTATTAATTATTAATTGGCACCAGTAGATTCATTTAAAAATAAACTTCTTAAAAATAAACCTGTATATAGTCAACTAATTATTTATTTCCATTTAAATTTGGAAAATCATGAAGTTGCATGTAGTATCCATAAACTTATAATAAATGTTTGTTTTTACAGATGTTGTGTCCATTGAGAAGACCAATGAGTTGTTCAGGTTGATCTATGATGTTAAAGGTCGATTCACAATTCATCGCATTACTCCTGAGGAGGCTAAGGTATTTATATTTTATTATTTTTTATTTGGATGTGTCTAAGGTAGAAACTAAAAATTTTTTTGAAAGAGCCCTTGATTTATTCAGTCATTGTTAATATATTAAGTTAGGTTTGTTTGGTTTCATAAATAGAGTAAAACCTGTTTTAGTGCGGTATTTTTTTATGTGATTGGTTTCAGTGTGATTTTTTGTGATTCATCATCAATCATGAAAATTAATCACATGAAAAAACTCACTCAAAAAGACATATAATTGCATTTAACACAGTATAATAACAGTGTTTATCATAATTATATTCAATATTTTAGTGATACAATAGAAAATTGTGTTTGTTTCCTCATCATCTTTTTAATTTTATGATGGCCTATCTTTATCAGAATTTAGTTGTGAATATGTGTATTATTAAAGGTCATGTTGTTTAAGCACCAAGAAATGAAGACCTGTAATTATAGTTTTATATTTATATTAGACACTTGTCTATAGCTTACAATGATAAAACATCGTTTTAGTATAAACCTAGTTTTTATTGTTAATTCAACATTAACATTTTTATATGTATTTATATTTCATTACCTAACTTGGACATGTACATGTTGTGTCGCTTCTTAAGTGTCTTAATATGGTTTAGCCCAACTGATATTTAAAACCATATTGGTTAACCATTTATGTTATACAAAATTTTTTTTTAAATAAATAGTTTTTCAGGTTTTTGAGTTTATTATATAATTTATTTGTTACAACTAATATAATAATGTTATGATAATTAGTCTACTTTAATTGTACTCATACATAAAAAGTATGCAACCCATGGTAGGTTATTTCATAAGTAGTAGACAGACTAGGCACACATAACAGAAATGTAGCACTGAAAGGGTTAATATATGATATTTTTAAGGCTGTCAATAATGTGTATCATGTGTCTAGTAGAAAAGTTACATAAATGGAGCAATATTTAGTTAAGTGAAATGTCAATAGTTTAATTGATAATTATGCTTGCAGTACAAATTGTGCAAGGTGCGTGCAGTAGGCACAGGCCCCAAGAGCGTGCCTTACCTAGTGACGCACGACGGCCGCACAGTACGGTATCCTGATCCACTCATCAAGGTCAATGACTCTATCCAGCTTGACATTGCCACATCTAAGATTATGGATTTCATCAAATTTGAGTCAGGTATGTTTATCAGCAACAGACTGACACTGAACCTCAGTTCCAGAAAAAATAATTTAATTAAAAAAGATGAAATAGGGAAGAGTTTTGCCTAAGTTTCTATACCTCATAGGGGTGTGACTTCCTAAACATGGGAACACAGGTATGGTGGCAGGTTGTCATTAAGGGGAAATAAGAAAAAATTGGCTGGGCGAGCGGTAGGTTTTAAATAACTGTACCACCACCCAATGTTATCACCATTATTATATTCTCTTATAGTAGGGACTTGATAAAATGAAATTTTTGTCAATATTACAAATGTAAATTGCTGATGTCATCATCATTGCCAGTCATGTTTTCCATAATCTAGATTAATAAATTACACATGAACAAAAGAGAAATACACAATCTTCTGTACAATTCAATTAAAAAATTTACAATATAGCCTCAATATGATCTAAATTTTAAATCTGCTTTAACACAATATAACTTTGTTTTTTAATTTCTTTTACCAAATGGAACATCACCTTAATTTCATCATATTGACAACATTGTTTAAATTATTACTGATTTTCCTTTCTAATTTTGAATTACCTATTGGATTACTCGCTTCAAGAACTGCTATATGGTTGTCTATCTTTAAAAATTGTATTCATAATTATTTCATTTATGTAGTATTTAATGTTAAAACAAAATTTGTTTTTATTAGGTAACTTGTGCATGATTACGGGCGGACGTAACTTGGGGCGTGTGGGCACCATCGTGTCCCGCGAGCGCCACCCCGGCTCCTTCGACATTGTGCACATCCGGGACTCTACTGGACACACATTCGCCACTAGGTAATGTATTGTTAAACTTACCCTTATTGTGTTACTATATATACTTAAAATTGTGTTTACTATAAAAATTATTATTCTGGTTTGTAGGATCTTTTTACCAAAAAGGAGCATTATAATTTAATTTGTATTTTCCGCGTCTATATCTCCATTTTGGGGTTGGACCACTTATTTTGACCCAATGTTTTTTTATTAATTGTGAGGTAACATTTGGCCTCGATTTCATTTAATGATGTTACAATGAGGCTGTAGATGGTGAAATGTGCACGCCCGGAACACATCTGGCTCTCACATGTATAACTGCTGAAACAGTAATGCTGTTAAGGCGGCAGATTGACATTGAGGATGGTGGCTAGCCAGGCGGGTTTGAAAAATCCTACCACCATCGAGACTCCACCACTCTTGTGGCCCTGTTCTGTATCAATTAACAGAAGTATAAAGCGATACATTCTGTCTGTATGTTATAAACATATAGCAAGAGGATTAAATTGTCCTGTGAATGGGGAATGGAACCCAGGACCTCCGTGTTACAGTAAAAAATTTATTTGATCAGGAAATTTTTAGAATTCATTATTTTTGTGCTACCGTCAGCTGTTTTATGATTAAAAATTTAACGGTTTTGTTTGTTTGCATGTACGGCAGGATGAACAACGTGTTCATCATCGGTAAGGGCACCAAGGCGTACATCTCACTGCCGCGCGGCAAGGGCGTGCGCCTCACCATCGCGGAGGAGCGCGACAAGCGCATCGCCGCCAAGGTCGCCGCGCAGTGACCGCGCTCTAATTAAAATATAAGATCATAAATAAAACTTTCATTTACCCTATTCTATGCCCTATCTCTGCCATAGATTCTATTCTATACCATAATCTTCGCTACAGAGCAGAAAGTCTTTTGCGGTGCACAGCTATTGCAGATGCAGTAAATAGATATTCACTGTTAAATTACTATATTTATTGTCGGTTCGATGTTTTGTAAATAGTTTTTTGTCGTATAATACGAGTATTGTCGACATATTTTGATACCACAAAAATCCTGAAAATGAATTTCATAATATACTTTGCAATGTATGTGCGGATATCTATGGATTTTATTTACGTAGTGACCAAATAATTTAAAACGTGCTGAAGTAACGCCAGTGGAATATCTACTGGTCAGTAGTTACTTTTCACACTGGATGAGATAGGTTAATTACTTTACCATGTACAATTGTGAATGCTTTTAACGAATTTGCTTAAGTGATTATAAGAAGTCTTAAGTAGTTTTTAGTCTTGAGGGTTGGCTGATTAGCGATTTGTTGAACGTTAAGAAATTGCGTAGTGGTTACGTACTTTGTAAAATTCACGTTGATTTACGGGACAGGCATTTGTGTCCCGCTGGAGGAGCAAGAAAGTATTTAAAAATCGGCCATAGCTGAACCATGTATGCTATACCAGACTAATAAGCGATAAACACCACGTGTAGAACAACGTACAAGGATATATTTACATAAATCATTACAAAATACTGTACAAGTTCACAATTATATTGTATAATTACATATCTTAGTTCTATAGCATTAATTCATAAAATCTATCGGCGATAATGAGGTCGTAGAAGGTAAAATATGTTCGACCAAAACATTACATGCTCCTACATGTATGACTGCCGGATCACAGCAAGGCTGTTATGACGGTAGATTAACATTGAGGGTAGGTGTTAGCCAGGCGGGTTTGAAAACCTTACCACCATCCATTCTCTACTACTTTCTTGATCCGTACATTAAATTTTAATAATTAATTATATATATAATATTTAACGATAGTAATCGATGTTGCTCATGAGTGTGACGACGGACAGGAGTTTGCGGTATGAGGAGAGTGTGCATGTCTTGCCCGCATATGCCGTTCGAGGTCTCGACGCCGTGCTAGTGGCTTGCTACACCTCGGACATGTGTGGGGCGCTGAAGGGGTCGACGTCTGGGAGGCGTGCGGCGCGCGCGCGGCGTGCAGTCGCACGTGCTTGTTTAGATTGGACGGGTCGCCGAACGCGCGCAAGCAGTGCCGGCAGCGCAGCGGCTTGTAGCCCGTGTGGGTGCGGATGTGAATTTTCAGGCCGTACTTGCGCGAGTACAGCTTGCCGCAGTAGAGGCAGGCGTGTCCAGCACGCGAGCGGCCCCACGCCGCCGCCAGCGCCTCGACCGCCGCGCTGGCTGCATCGTCGACGGGCAGCGGCAGGAGCGGCCACTGCGGCGCCGGGGCGCCGTACGGTCGGAATGCGGAGGCGCGCGGCGCGGTCGCGTGCTCTAGCCGGCCGACGCAGCGCTCCCAGAATTCGGCCAGCGAGTACTCCCGGCACGAGAGGAACAGGTGCACTTTCAAAGGATTTGGCTGCTCGAACTCCACGCCGCAGTCGTGGCAAACGTAATTTTTCTTTCCTATTAAACGAAATACGTAAATAATTGATATACAATAGTTACACGAACAGTTACTAAATCTTGTAAATAAATCATACATAATATGTTACAATACTTACTGGGATTAATACAAATTAAGCTTGAAAATGTCGGCAAATTTTATTTATTTATCAAATTTCTAGTTTGTACAAGTTCAGATGTTAAAGTATTCATTTTTTTAAGTTAAGTTTTGATTACGATTATTTCCGTGCCCTAATTATAATTTTTACTGAAATCCCGTTATTTACAAATAGGAATAGAAACTAAACGTGACTAACCTTGAATGTTCTTTAATGTTAGGAACGGCATGTCGAGGAGCGCGAGGGTAGCGTCGTCGAACCACAGCTGCAGCTCTTGTAGGGGCGCCGCGTCGGCTTGGAGACGCAGACGTAGCGTACAAGACTGTGATGTAGGCTCTAGGGGTTGCGGCTGGGCGAGCGTCGCTGGTGGCTCGCCGGTGTTGGTGGTGGTAGCGCAGAGCAATAACGCGGCGGCTGGGGCGGCCGGTGCGAGGCGCGCGCACACCGCCGCCCCGGCAGCGCCGCCGCGCGCACTCAGCCGCCCATTCACGTCCAGGTCCACGTACACCTGCGTACGACGACCACATTATATAAGACACGCTCTGCGATGCCAATACCAATAAGGTATTGGCTAGCAGTCGCGTGCCTGTATGTATAGCAAGCGCAAACACTAATACTAAATACAAATCCTAATGATAGATGATGAAAATTTTGAGATTTTTACCTTTTATCTTCGTCATAGTTTTAAAGCGATTCCAACTATGGTTTATTGAATTTAGATCATCGATTTATTATACTAAGCCGGGCATTTTGGCTTGAAGATGTAGCATGCGGCAACGTTATTATGGCGGCAGATTAGCATGGAGGGAGGCCGAACTAGATAGCATTAAATTTAGACAGGCAAATCCACTGAAGTACTCTGGTACATAAATGAAAACAGTATGAAATTGTATGGTTCCCTGCTGCGGTGGCGGATAGCTGTAGATGTTCAGTCAGAACGAACCAAATAGGCGTTGGTAGATGAAAATAGACACGACCGCAAACAGCAAGGCGATATTAGTTTGTTATCAATACTGGGGCAATAAAGATGTAAGCACTTACGTTGTGTGGCGTGAAGAGAGCGTGTTGAAGGGCTGCGCGCAGGTCTCTCGCTCCGAAAGTAGGCGACTCCGCGCCGGGTGACAGACCGCGACGCGCTAATGTGCGCATGGTGGATACTGATCTCCAAAGAAGGTGCGAGGTAGGCGTACGTAGGCACAGTCGTGTACGATCATGCAGGTAGTTGGCAACTATTCCTTGTCGCTACTATTTGTGTTAATAAAAGTATATTGGTCCACGGCAAGGGACAAATAGTTACTCAGTATAGGCGCGTGTGGTTGGCACGTGTCAAACGTTTCAGCAACAAGTGCTGGGCTGCAGGTGGAATGCGAGTGGCGCGTGCGCCGCCCGCTCGCCGTATTTACGCGCCAGAGGGTGTCAACCCTCTGCACCTCACTCCGCCCTCTGGCCACCCCACAAGCTCCGGCACATATTGTTCCGCAACCCCGCAATCAAAATATCCGTGACCAAAAAAATATATATCGCCCTCTAATAACATCATCAAAATTATTTATCCAAGTGTTAAAATCTTTCATTTATAAACCTATTAACATTTTATACCGAGTGGTATAAACGTAAGTGCCCTCCAGGTCTTCAAACCGGATATTTTAAATGTATTTATTTAGAATTATCATTGAAAATTAAATAAACAACTTACGACTTATTAAAGTCTTGGTCGTAAAGGGGTTTTATCTACGTATGACCTAGACAATTGATTTATTTAAATAACCAAAATAGTATTGAGATTAGCTGGACTTCATTATCGTGGACCATACTTTGTACAAGTTAATTATTAATTATTTAGCCACCCAGAGGTTGTCGTACGTGCTATCAACTTTAGACGCAGAATATCCGAAAATAATGATCAAAAATCAGAGGACTCGTAATAAGAATTCAATTTTGTCGGTTAAAATAGAATAAAATCGCTATAAAATTTCGAACAAATTTATTCGACATGTGGAATTTACAAATACTAAGAAATGTTATTCCGTAACAATATTTGTTAAAACAATAATAATTAAAAAAAAATATACAAGTTTATGGGTACAAAAAGAATGTTCTTACTTTTTATGAAGCTCTACATTTTCCAATAAAACACTAATATAATGTAATAACTACTCTTTGTTACGTCTTGATTATGTTACATTAACAATGACCAAGTAATACAAAACGTTCTATTATTTTCTACTTTCTATTTGAATTTATAATAATTGTTAAAACAAATATTATAGTCGAAAACATATATGTGTAAAAAAATTATTTATATTAATGAACTGTAATTTTTGTTATATTAATAATAACGAATTACTAAAGTAAATACAAAAAACTTAATACAGTGACAAATAATTTCGATTTTGATATACAATAAACAAATTTATTACGTTAACATTAACAATAAAGTTCTTTTTTTCGCGAAATCGCGAGTACAATTTTAATGTCACCACAAATATTTTCCTTGAAAATAGTATGCGGAAATATATATCAAAATTAGTATAATAAGTCTCGATTAAAGCAATAAAACACCTTAAAATGAAATAAGAAATAAAAACTGATTGAATAACTATATATATATATATTGAATGATTTGATATAATGTATACACGTTAAATATTTGAATTGCTTTGTATATTTACATAATTTGATTTTCTTCTGCGCAACGCCTTCACGCGACGCGCTCTCTGCAACTATTCTTCCATACCTGAAATATAAGTATTATAACTGAATTATATGTTATACAATTGGTCTTAAATTTTTTTTCCATTATTTAAAAAAAAATCCAGATAAGCAATTTCACACGTACATAATAAATCTATATGTTTTAAGAGAAAATGTTTTCTTTTCTGTTTCAATCGCGTCTAAACAACTATTGAACGCATCGAAATGTGACTTAGACAATTCGTCGTAGAATTATTTATAAGTTTTTTCTGGAATTCCATAGACCTTGTCTATTTTGTATGTATTTTTCCCACTTAAAAATAAAACTTCGAATTTAGAAAGATGGTGTTTTCTTTTTTATTATTTATTTATTACATGATTTATTTAGAGCTATTTAATACTAGATTTTTATACGACAAAAGTCTGATCAAAGTCGGAAAATTTTGTACATTATACATAGAAACGAACACAAAAAATGTAAGCGTGAAATAATAAACTCCTTGTCGTCGGATAAAAATCGTAGCGCGTTATTTAAATCCGAAATTGAAGTGACAGCATAAAGTAATGCACCATGATGGCGGCGCGTCGAGTTCAAGTGTCATGTTGATTTACACGCCCATAGAACGACGATGAGTGTCGCATTTGAGCCCACGCGCGTCGCGGGCTTGGCGCACGTGCCCGCCCCCTGCACGCAAGGTGCGCCGCCGGTATCTACACGTCAACTACTTCCCGAAACACAAATGTTAGCCGCTTGGACTCGGAGCAAAATTTTGATCGAGATCTTTCAGTAACCTCAGAGTAATTTCGACTATCGGATAACATTTCCGAATCTTAGTTTGGTTACTTGTTTTGATTCTCTTAAATGAAGGACAAGACGATTCTCAATTCCACGCCAAGAAGTATCTTTTTGTTTGTATGATTGACCATTTTTGAATGTATGACTGACCATGACTAAATTACAGTTATTTGAAATTTGTTTTTTGTTGATAGAAGTGTACTTTGTTCTTAGAAATTAAAAAAAAACATCCGTATTTAACTACAGTAATACATTTTATGTAACCATTTTCCATCTATAGATATACAGATTTTTCTATATTGAAATTTCGTCCTTTCACAATATAAAAAAAATTAAGGGAAATAATTGCAGTATTATACCATATAAATAATAATGAGCAAATATTTTTTAGAATTAACATTTACACAAAATGCAAATGTGCTGTTACCGGTAAAGTTACACTGATATATAAACATGTAAATAAAAATAATAAATTTTGATTTATCCTTTATAACACTAAAATCATGGCTAACGTGTGCGCAGTACGCGTATGTTTGCACAAACGATGTAGAGATTTGGCGGCCGAGTTAATCTGTTGTTAAAAAAACGCTAGAACATAGAGCCGGTAGGGCCAACGCGCCATTCGCCATTTTGTTGTTGTATTATTTAAATTGTTCAAAGAATTAGAATTTTAAATTTAAAATGTAAGTATTAATGGAATAAATATAGAGAAGTGATTTTTTTTTCAAATCATTAGATGCATTCGTCACGTCACACAATTTTATCATACTGATATAATAACAGTAAAATTATATTTTTAGATAAAAGCATAATTTGTATTTAACCGTTATAAATACATTGAAGTTATTGCGGCCTTTTTATTTTATTTTATAGTAAAAACCAAATCTCATTTTTTAACTTTCAGTTCAGTAACCGAGTATAAACTATACGAAGCTTTTAATTGCAATACATCAAAGTAATACTAGTAATGTAAAATACGGATGCGTTAGAATCGTTGATGTACATTTTAATTGAGTGGTCAAAATGGTAACATTTAAGCTCTTTACATCATTACTGCATTGTTCGGAGGCGATGCGCTCTTCCCGGGTGCGCAGCTGTACAAACAGGATGTGTACAATGAATTATAAATCTAATGCCCGGTACGTAAAATTCATTTTCAGTTAAAAACTGTTAGTGCTTTTAGATGTGCATTAGCGACCGCCGGGGCAGGCGAGATGACAAGTGCAACAACATTTGATTCGGCGATGTGGCGCCGCCTGCCGGAACACGAAGCTCTAGGTCCGGTGGAGCTCGGTCGATAAATAACGAATGCATAATCCACTTCTGTATCTTTCGACCTTTTTTATTTCATTGTTTCTGGCAACATGATTTATATTTTTGCGTAGCAGAGTGGGAAATATAAGAACGCAACGCTTACAATAACCACGGCGTCGAATCAGTTATCAATTAACAGTAAGCAAACGAGCGAGCAGGTCACTGTTGGATAGTGATCACCGTCGTCCATAGACAGTCACATCATTCGGGTAGTTTTGCAGCTGTGTTGTCGACCTTTAAGAAGGGTTTAGGGTCTTCTCTTGAAGGTAGCCTAGTCATATCGTTTAGAAAATACCGTTGGCAACAATTGATTTCACAGGGTAGTTGTGGTAAAAAGCAGAGGCGATACTACCATACAAGCCCGAAAGACCGGCATACTCAATTTAAGCAATATAATGTACAAAAATTAATATATCTCAATTGCTGCAAGGTCTAAACTCGACCATCGATAAAGTTAACAAAAATGCAAAAATCATCCCATATATTAAAATTCTTTTATGTAGATTCGTACACAAGTGCCCAGGTTTGCTATCAGGCACGCCCCTGCTAAGAAGTTGCATTTAAAACGCACGCTGGAAGATTGTCAATCGTCCAGTTTTGTAATGATGAAGTTTGGCGTTGTGTAGAGTACATTCTGTGTTTTTATTAAATAACGTAACAATTACTCGGTGGAGTGCTCGGAGGGTGCTTTATCGCGGGCCACGTGTTCGCCACACAATCTTATCTTAATTTGGAATCTCATCGCGAGCTGATCTCGATCAGTAGTGCCGAATGTAATCGAAACTCAACGGGAGACAGATTCGCGCTTTTGTCGCACTAAAACGCTTTAAAGCAAACGTATTAGACGCTATACAAATACGCACGAACCTCGTGAAGCGGATTAATAAATTACAGCGGTAACAGATTTTGTATTTTGCAAAGTATGATACTATACATTTAAAAAAAAAGAATGTTTGTGTTTAATACTGGCCAGTGTTGGCGACAATGTTCGCTTGGATAATTGAAGAACAAAAGAATAAATCATTTTTATCTAATCATTCAGATTTTCAAGCTATAAAAAGTATATTAAATATTTACCGGGATAACAAGGTAGATTATTATAACTAATTTCATAAAAATCCGTCGAGGTCCATTCGAATTAACTAACTGCCACAGTCAAACAGATATAATTTACAAAAAAAGATTGTTTTGGTCTTCATATAGTTTATATATTTGTCCATTATAAAAGGAATTTCATCAAAAAATATTTCAATGTATAGTCTTATAAACGTTTTATTTTAAGCGGTTACAAATGTCAATACGTAGTCCGTAGCTTCGTAGCTACGTGATTAATTAGATAACGAATTTTATTATCTTGCGATTTCTACACGAGTCTGTTGTCGATGTGTGCGTAGGACGTGTGTATGTGAGTCAGTTGTCGCCCAAAAGTGCAACACAATGCGTTATTAAATTACATTGAATGAACCTTCCGGGGGGCGGGGGTGCACGGTTGCGGCAGTGTTGGCTCATTGGTTATGGATATTAAATACACTTGCGTATATTGCACCGTTCAGTGGTTACAACTACGAGTCGCCACTGCAAGTGCATGAAATGGTACAGGTTCGAACGCAGTTTCTGTTTTTATTTTATTTAATATATATAATGAATAGATTTTGATTGTGATATTAATTAACTACTATGTATACCTTATACAATGTTATATAAATAATAGACTACACCGCATGCTCTACTAGACGCTACTAGACGCTCTTCTTAAAGTTTATATAAACAATATTTATCATGAAATAAATATTTCTGTAAATTATTATGCAACAATAGCAATCTCCCTTTTCAATACGTTGAGAAGATTTAGCGTGATTGGTGAAGGAAAAAAATGTTTTTCCTTTCATATTTATATTAACACATTGTCGGCAATGCGATGGAACATTAATAATTAATATGAAACAGATTACAAGGGGCTATTTGTAATCGATATTTAATGTTTGAAAATCGAAAAGAACTTTTTTTTTTCAGATTTTAAGTGTATTGGTACATTGTTCGACGCTTTAATCAACAACATGTATTTTTTTAGAATCAATTTGAATTCAGAATATTCAGTTTATTTTTTAAGGTGTTAAAATTAAGCCGCACTCAGCGCCCCGCATCGAAATACGCAACAAATATACAATTTTAATAGCGTTATTAAGCGCTTTGTAGTTTACAAGTGGCGTATTAGCGGGGCCGGCCAGCTTAGTGTCGCGATAGATTAGCGGGCGTCGCACGTGCGGCGCCGTGACGTCACGCCGTATCGGCTCTAATCGCGCATGACCGCAACACCGGCCGCAGTGCGCGCCCTTTCCAACGACGGCAGTCACAGAATATTCGTATTTATTGCGCTAAATTACGATTACTTCGTTTAATTAATTTACAAAATATAACAACGAACTAAATAATTACGCAGCTAATGTCCAAATTTCATTGTATCATTTTTGGATTATTATATAGCAAAATATGAATTTAGAGCTTATAAGCGTGCAATGAGATTTAGCGATAACTAAAATTTCGTCAAATTGTGTAGTTTCGTTTAGAGTTGAAATCTTTTTGATAGGGAGTGACAGAGCAAGCTTTATTGAATGCAAGTGTAGTAAGGTCCGCTTAATGCTGAATAGTACTCTAATGGGGATGGTATAGTCAGTCACGCCGTGACGAAACAGTGCACGTGGCGCGCGTCGAATCAACTGCACCGGCTGAACTGACGGTACAGTCGTGCGCTAACGGGTCGAGCTGACGCCCGCGCGCTTTCATGAGGTACTGTCAGAAACAGCTGTGTTTCGTAACACGAATGGAGTAGCATTATAAGTGGAAAATAACTCGTAACACTATACTATTAAGAAATATTTTTTTTAAATTAAGTTCATCAAGCCAAATTTTCGTATGAATAGACGCATTTTTCCAAGTTACGTCAGAACTAGCTTTAAAAAAGCTCCTTAAGTAATGAGATAAATAAATAAAATTTGATATGAATAATTAACTGCAATCATGTTAGGTTGACAAGAAAATGTATTCCTAAAATTTTATAAGGTCCATGGAATATCCAATTTCAGCATAAAATTATATGCATATTATTACGCAACGAATGATCATCTACTATTTCCATACGTGTAGTGATTATGATATGATGTCAAGAAAAAAAAAAGAATTTTAAATATGATAACTATTACTCAATTCAATATATTTTATTTGAAACGCTAAACAGGATCTCAGTCAGTAATGGACACTAGGAGACTTAGCGAAGTGGTGTTTCTTCATGACGCATTGTAGACATTTTTTAATGATGCTGCATTTATTAAGGATTGCGGCTGTTTGCACGGTAAGATATACATTTGCAAATAGTTATTCGTTGCACACCAGTGGTGGAGAACGCCAACTATAAAATATTTTCTGTAATAACGAGAATTTTCGAGAAGGACAGTTTTAATGTAAACCTATTTTTGTTCATTATTTTTTTCATCATTTGATATTTATAAAATAATCACATATCCATGGTTAGAACTTAGATATGTTTGTAATTTCATTAACCACAACTAGATATCACTATAAAACTAATTGCTATAAAGTTTGAGAAATATTGTACGCTAAGCTACACAAGAACAAATATGTTAAGACCAAATGTCAATCATTATTCTTAAAAACCGAAGATAAAATTTTACTAGTATTGTTAGGGACTGCTATGTTTATCAAGTTAATAAGTTAAATATTTACAAGTGTTATATCTGTTCTAATGTATTATTATTATTTGGAACGCTTCTGCTGACCTTCCATCATCATGCTGGGCGTGGAGGGCGGCGTTGGAATGTCGGGCGGCAGCTCCACGTACGGCATCTGAGCCCGCGCCTCCACCACGTCGCGCACGATACCTGCAGGCACGGCAGGAAAAGTATATTTCTAGAATATTAAAATACTTCCCCTGACTTCCTCGTATGTTTCTTCTCAGGAGAGTCCGCATCTTTGAAACTGGAGTTAGAATTGTTCGAATGTTGTGCTTGTGAAGGCCTAATTGTATAATGTATTAAATTTGAACGAACTAAGTTGTATTGAGAGACGTTTTGTATAGAATGTCAGACTATCGCTATTTTATTGTAACTAAGCAATGAAATTTAACTGCTTCTTTGGCGCAGGCGGTGTATTGTTTCCTTTGTAGCAGTGAGGTTTTTGATTTTAACGCCAAGGTCACACGACTAGTAGAGTCTTAATTGTGGTAAGGTTTCTTCGAACCCACTTGACTATTTACACAAACAATCTCAATCGAACGCCATTACAGAATAGCTGTTTCGTCAGTTATACATGTGAGAGCCAGAATATTCTAGACGAAAATGCCTTATCGTTTACGGCTTCATTTTCACTTAACATAACGTGTAATTAAGGTATAAAGTGTTAACTCTTAGCCGATAAAAAAATAAAATGAGAAAAATTATTTGTCGTTAATACAGATTGTAATCAAAAATGCAATCGTCATCTCTTATGATTTAATATTAAGTGACGACATATATCGGCTAAAAAAAGCAGCAAATTACTACTGCTAATGTTGTTCTTGATTGAAGTTAATAATCCATAATCAAATCTCACAGCGTAGCTTATTCAAAGCGAAGATTAAATTCAATGATTCAAAATAAGAACAAGAAAGGTTACCAGTGATGAGATCGCGACTCGTGATGATAGATTCAATTTCAAGCGACACCTCTTCCACCAGCCACGGCAACACCTCTTCTTTCACGCCTGCGAAGAAATGCAAAATATGGTGGACTGGATGATTCGTTACTATTTAGCTTTCGTTATGTAGTAGAAATGCCCATCGACACGCTATATACATTTAAGAGATGATTGAATATTGATCTATAGTCCGTACATCAATATCAGTTCCCTGTGGAGATATATAATTACCTCCGGAAACTGCAATCTGATGAATTTAATGAATATCAAAATATTTAAAACTATTCTTTGAGACATTGCTGTTAAATGTTTGTATTAGAGTTTGAGTTTTTGAGTTCAAGAATTCAATGGTAGGTTTATTCAAGACATTTAAAAGTGAGTACAAGAAAAGTGATGATAATATTAAAGTGACTTAAAAGAAAAATAGTAAAAAAAAAATTAAAATCAATTTGTTCGATATTTGCGAGAGATATGGTTACATGAGTTAAACTTGTAACACTACTCCTTAGTCAGTGGTTTAGAAGTAGTCATCTTGTGAACACGTTACCGGCGTGTACGCGATCCAGCAGGTAGCCGTGGCTGCGTAGGCCGGCCAGCACGCTGGGCAGCAGCTCGGCGACGTAGCCCTGCACGAGCGCGGCCGCGGCGGCGCGCGCGCGTGCCTCTCCCGCCGCCACTTGCGCCTCGCGCGCCTCCCCCACGCGCCGTTCCTATAGATACAAGCGACGACTGTACTTTGTATATAGCAATAACAATAAAGAACTAGAATAATAATGGACGTTCTTTATCACCACGGACGCATGGAAGTTTACCATACCTTTGCTGTGACATTCTTCGCAATCGGACGAAGCGTTTTGTCTTGTCGCTCATAATGAGTACAGCAAAGGAAAGGGATAACTTACCGACGTAAGTCTTTACGAAGAGAGTGAATAGGCTACTTCTAGATTTGTTTTTTGTGTGTAGTAGTAAAGACTACCAAAAACCACGTCAACACTTAACACCAGGTACGATTGAGGTTACGTACAGACTTATAAACTTTAAAGAAAAATCGCAGTAATATATTTATAACAGTACTTCCCTTCGAACTGTAACAGTCATAAACTTACAGTAATGCTTAGTGCCCAAAATGAGCGATGTGATAGTGTTTTTTAGATGGTATTTATTGCATTATGAGGATGAAAAAGATTTTAGGAATAATCTATAACAAAAGGCACTATAAAGGGTACTAAGTAAAAGTATTATGTTATGGTCAACATCATACGAAGAAGCCTGCAGATTTTTAACGATAAGGTATTTTTTGTTTGTTGATTATTTGTTAAATATTTCACAGAATTCATATTCGCTCTCTTGCACATTGCCATACCTTCTCCGCTTGCAGGCGTATGTCCTGCGCGAGCAGACGCTGCCTCTCTGCGCGCTCGGCGTCGCGCAACTCGCGGTACCGGCGCTGTTGTTCCCGCAAGGTCGCCAGCTCCTCCTCCTGGGCCACCTCCGCCAACGACTGCTCTGTAGTCTTGCCGATCAGCGTCTCCAGTATAGGTTGCACTTCCAGATCGAAGTCGAACAGCTGAGTACAAAAAATATCAGTTAACTTTTTTTTAGGTCCTTCGAGCCGGATCTTGTCTAACATGTTTGTATCCTTCGTGTCGAATATGTTATTTAATTTACTGGCTTATTTGAAACTCCTAGTAACTAAAATGTTTAATTCTTACGGGATATAAATATTTATTGTGATCTACGGCAATATGTGCGTCACCATACGTTATTGTGTTGACTCAAACACATTACAATGATACAACGCACATACATTATATATATTTAGAGTTTTATTTGCCTCACATAAAAAAACAAACAATTATAATAAGAATGTAGGTACAGTAATAGGTCCTTACATCTCCTGGGTATATTTGCGTGTACGCATCCGCTCCGGTCTTAGCGGGCACGTAGACAGGCGTCGCAGGCCGGTCGACGAACAGGTCCGTCTGAACGCCCACCTCCATCTCCACGCCTTTATCAAACAGCTACACACGTACATTTAACGTTACCCACTGTTGTTGACGATCTTAAAACTAAAATAGTTCTGAACAACAAAAATTCCACGGAGACTAAGTTCTTGTACACGCCTATCTAACACAGTATCTTTAAACGAACTCAAAGCATTTTTTTTTTGTGTTTAATTTCCAGTTGTCCCCTGATATAAATTCAGGGACTTTATTATCCTATTTTCATTCATATTCTAATTTATGCTTTTTATTCTTTTAACTTAATAATTGCAAGAATCAGTCAGAACGGGTTAACTAGCCACTTCCGCAGATATTCTAATTTGTAGACTATACAGAATATTTAAGATGATTACTTAAAACGGGATAAAAAACGTAGATCTAAAGTGATAGATGCGGACCTGTAGAAGGAGATGTGATGATAAAAGAAAAGAATTCAGACAATTAAATTATGTGGTCTAACCTCTTGCAGGTAGTGTTCAGTCTGAATGGGCAGGTGTCGCCGCCCGGGCGCTGGCGGGGGCGTGCCGGGCCGCAGCCGCGCCAATGCCGCGCGCCGCGCGAGCGCCCGCCGCCGAGACGCGTTCGCGGCATCGCCCTGCAGCATCACGAAATCATTTTTTTTTCAATTCGGCAACCTGCTAACACTCGAATTCTATTTCAAAATTAGAATTTTGAATTTATTTTGACAATTAGGACACAAATGTTGAAACGTACTCAACTAGAATATTCTGATTTTCATATGCTTGATTGCCGGCACACTGCAACGCTTTTAGAGCGGTAAATATAATATAGGTCTATAAGTACAGATCATAATCTAATTGAAAATAGTTTTTAAGTGAGACATTGTGCGTCAAGTTTGACTAATGCATAGATAAGCCACTATCGCTTTCAGTTAGTTTCGGTTACAGTCCCAATAAATAAGTTTCATTATTGCTTTAATTTCGGACCAAGCCAAATCAAGGATGTCTGCACTCATAAGTTCCGGTCTCCTAATTTTCGATCGTCCGGTACACCACTTGAAATCGCGAAATTGGGTTTTTACGACTTGCATACAAAACCTTGTGATCTCAACAAAATGGTCTTAATTTTACAATTAAATATCATTAAACGTGTATCAAAATTAAAAAGACACATTCAAATTATTCAAAGTTCTGTGAAGGTAGAAACGGAAATGTGTAATTAAAAGATCTAATCGGCTTAATAGCTGAAATAATACTTATCTAGAATTAAAATCAAAATGAACACCGTCGTTCTATATTAATTGTAATCATTATCAAAAAAAAAAAAAACTCTAAGGTCACCTTAAAGTCATAATTTTTCTAAGTATTACGTTTTAGCTTACAATCAAGCAACAAAACTTTGCAATTATTTATAAGTAGCAGCTATAAATTTTACGTCAGTTTTTAGTTTAAATTCTCACGAATTTAAGATTCATGGCGTTAAATCGTTTCTTAATTTTTTGATCGCACCGCTGTAAGGGTTCGCGTGTATAAAATTCGAACACGCACTATTGTGTGAAATGAAATTAAATACTTTATGGCGATATTATATAAATATATTCACGACTTTACTCAGGTGCTACAGAACTATGTAAACAATCAATATACTATTATCACTAGGAATAAAGTGGTCGACTTCTATATCTCGCATTGGAGATCTCTCTTAAACATATATGCACATTATATATTTTCATAAAAAATTATATGGTTTATGTAGAAAAGATATTTGAATAAAATTAACTGTATAAATTAACAGAAAATATTGTTATTAAAAAAAATACTCACTTGTACGCTTCTCTGGGCGTGGTAACTTTTTTTTAATATTAGGATTAATTTCTATTCAGTATTCAATTTTCGCGTGCAGCGACTATCGGGAATTAAAAGTTCTATTAAAATTGGAACTCCCCATTTCCACCACCGGTATTTTAAAAGACCTTCCTTAGTGGATAACTACACATTACAAAGAAAACTTAATTTTCATGTCTCCACGACTCGCGTTTTAAGCTGTATATTGGTCTATATACTTCAGTCAGAATACTGAGTTTTATATGTACAGACGTACTAGTATTTATATAAAGAAATAAGTACTTTTAATTTAATGTTTCGCATTTTAATTCAATTTTAAGTTTATTTTAAAGTTTAAAGTTATTGATTTCTCGCTCCCCCTAATATCATGCTGAGTACCGTAAATGTCAATAATATAATAAATTCATACCACACCTTTGATGGCGCCGCCAGCGTACGTAAGTCTTTCCTATGGCTTTCCTTACATCGCCTTCAAGTGCACGACGTACAAATTGCACGCCCGCCGAATCCGATCAATCAAATTTAACCTTTAAAACGTTCGAGTTTAAGTTCAAATCGCGTCACGACAAGGACAACGTGTATTTGCGGCAATTTAACGGAAATGTTCTAACCCGTTACGGATAGGTCATGCTGGTAATTGTAATGAATTTTTCATAACTCGCTCATCGCTCGTTGTAGTCATATGATACGGTATGGTTATTTCCATGACTAAGTAACGATAGCTTTTTTTTTATCGGTTATGGGCTAACACTTGACATGGAGTTCACCTGTCGTTAAGTGACAATGAGGCAGTAGATGGCAGAAGCGTGTCAGATCAGAAAAATACTTCTGGCTCAACTCAAATTTGAGCTCTTTTTTATCGTTTATGGCCTCACACTTGGCCTTGATTTCACTTTTTAAGTGATAAGGCTTTAGACGGTGTAGCGTGTTGTTCCAGAATACATTTGGCTCTCACATGTATGATTGCCGGAACACAGCAATGCTGTTATGGCGGCAGATTAACATTAAGATAAGCTAAACACTCATAATGACAATCTGCCAGGTGGATTCGAAATCCCTACCACCATTCAAACTCTACTACTTCTGTGGCCCGGGAATCAAACCCCGTGACCTCGCCATTAGACCACTGCACCACGGAGGCAGTCTAAAGTGTAATCTAGATTTATTACCTATAAAGTGATGAAAAGAACGGGTGATTGACATGCAGACATAAGTAATATTTTCTAATCGACAGAGAATGACAATAACAGTGACGATTTAGCCATAGATGGTGAAGCGCACACGGAGAAGCTGTTTAAATATCCGAATATAGAAATGTGGTTAAGACTGTAGATTCATATGAATGCTAGTATCTGTTTAGACCGGTTTGAAAAAAACCCGGGCACTTATCTGGACCGGCATCGAATCAGGAACCTCCGCGGCGTTTAATCGTTGTGCTATAGAGGCATTTTGATATGAACGAGATCTGCTACGAACTTGTCTACGAAATTCTTGATATTTAGTTAGTCTTTAATGCGATAATAAATATATACAAGTAGACTAATATGCAATGCATTTGCGTTATATCAAGTTAAACAAACGTTGTTAATGGTCTTTAAAGCTTTAACTTGACTACGGATTACTTAATTAAGTCTTACGTAAACGAGTCGCGAGTCGCACGGTTCAACGCTTTGTAAAGTAAACATGGTACTAATGCACAGAATTTTTTTTCCTACACGTTTCCATTAACAGATTATGTATATAAAGCTGTTAGCTAGAATGTTAATTGTAACAGCGCAAGGATAAGAATTTAGACTAGTATTTATGGTGTTTATTTTAATCGCTATTGAGTTCAAAATTATGTGATTTTGTATCCCATGATTATTCAGTCCTTCATAGATATTTATCGGCAATGCTTGTTTTCAATTTCACCTGATTCTAAGTTACAGTGAGGCTGTAGATGGTGGAACGTGCCCAGAATACAGACTTTCACACGTACAACTGCCGGAACACAGCATTGCTTTTATGGCACCTGACTGGCATTGAGGAAGGTAACTAAATAAGCTGATTCGAAATAATCATACCACCATCCAAACTCCAAGGTTCAGGTCAACTTTAGGCTAGTAAATAGCGGGGGTTCTCGAAAACTGTGATTTGTAGACCATGCTAGTTTCCTCATAATGTTTTATTTATCTAATGTAATAGTTTTTAAACTTCCGCGATCTGTATACGTAATAATTTTAAGCGTAAATACTCATTAGGTAATGTTCCATCGGCCGATGCCACTCGCGCCGAAACGTCGAGGAATATTACGAATCATACCTAGTGAATATTTACGCGATATAGACCCGGAAAATTTTTCAATATAAAATCTCATTATGGTTGGAACATAAACGAAGTATCCTAGACTTATAACAAAGTTCTAAGAACTTTACAATTGAGTTGTCAATAACTCGTAAGCTTCTGTCTCATTACGGCTGATACTAATATAAGACATGTCAACACACGGAACTTAATGTGGCATATTAGATCTAAGAACTCGCTTTGTTTACGACTTTCCGTTGCTCGGTTTCTTGGTAATGTAGATTTTATTTCCATCCTTAGTTTTTTTTTAATAATAAGTACTTTTTTATCTATCGATTGATAATCAGAATATAATTTATTGATTCGAGATTTAATATGCGGAAGTTCATGTCTCAAAAAAAAAATTGGTAAGTATCGTAATTAGTATTTGAGAAAAATCAAAGCGGAAATGTGCAAATTTTTTTACTGATCATCAGAATAATTAAAAAGTTTTGTATAATAATTTTATTCTATTTACGAACCAATATAGTGTTTCTATCGATGGGATCCTATCAATATTTAATCTCAATTTCACACGATGTTAAGTGATAATAAGCTTGTAGACGGTGGAGCGTGTTGTCACGTGTAGGACTGGCGGAATAGCTTAATAACTATGTAAATGTTTTTTGTTGTAGCTAGCCAAGTGGGTTCGTAAACTCTCCAACCATCCAGACTCCACTGCTCATAGGAATCAAACCTGGGACCTCGGCGTTACAAGGTAAACGATAAATCACTGCGCTACTGCGGCAGTCCACCTATAATTTGATAATTTTAAATTAATTACTTTTATAGTTAGTGGCGGTACTCCTACACAAGCTCGAAAATCCGGCAGACTCCATTAAGTTATATGGTGCACTAAAATTAATAAATCACGATTGCTACTGAGTTTAAACATGATTACAAAGATAATAAATAGAAAAATAACTTCATATATTAATATTTTTAATGTAGATGCGTACATAAGTGCTCGGATATGCCCTATTGGCACGCCTCTCGGCTATAGTCCATAAAACCGGGTATTTTCGGCTGATGGTACAGACGCCTCCGGCCGAGGGCGGATGTACAGCAGTGAAGGGTTCAAAATAGCTTATTATATTATCAAACAAAGAATGTACTCACCGCGGCGTGCGCGTGCGCAGCCTGCGGTCCGAACGTGCTGCCGCGCACCACGCGCCGGTCGTGCATCATGTTCCGCGGCCCGATCTCCTCACTGCAACGCAATGTAACAACACAACACGTTACAGTCACAAACTAGTTATTACATCAGCTACAATATTTTTATGACAAGAAGAAGAATAGTATATGTAGATTTTGAACATGTTAATGTAGCGCATGACGAGCAGCGACTTATGTTAACAGCCAAGAACTATTGCCTTATATCTGCAATTGTATTGTGTATGTAACTACAGATATAGCTAAAACTTCTGCAGTACTTGCGGGAATCCATCAGTGCATACAGGAGTGCAACAGATTTTCTCTGAACAGATTTATTTAATCGGCGTGTCGACAGTGGGCGTGGCTTAGTGGCCGATGAGCGTCGTGTCCAAGTGATTAATTTCTATTAACATTTTGTCAGATGTCGTCGATTCTTTTACATAACGTATTACGTTAAATTTATCATTAACAATAGATTAACCCACACATTTTTATGATTTTTTTTCTTCCTATCTGTATTAGTTTTGTGCTTTATTGCATTCATATTTTCCTGCTTCCCAATAAAATATATAGAACTATGTTGCCAGAGGCGGTAAAAAAATAAATAAAAATATCAAACGTATACGTGACTTTTTATATAGGTTCGGTCCAGTCAAAATGACTGGTCCGGTAAATTTTGAGTTAAAAACTTAAATATAACATTTCGTCTCTTACGGATTGTGAAAAAATATGAATTTTGTTTAGACGTTTGGATTTTTCTTAATTTCCATTTATCAATAGATCTACTTTTCGGTGAATAACGTTTTTAACCCCAAAAACAGACCCGTTGTTTCATACCGCTAGGTACTTAATCGATTAGAAATTAAGATCTATATAATGAGGAAGGTTCAATATTGGTTGTTTAAATTAAGAAAAAAGGATTTTATGCAAAAAACCATACTATTGCCTAGATGATTGTCTTAAAGATGATTACGTTAGGAAAGAAGTTGTTCTTGTTAAATGGTTCAGTCTGTATTTTTAAATTTTGTAAGTACGATAAAAATAAGAACAAATTCTCCTGAGTGTATTGTCATTTTTTTTTTCGGAGGATGGCGCGTTGCGAATAGACAGTGATTAAAATATAACGATTAAACGTGATTGACCAGATTCTATTAAATAAAAAAAAATTGTGTTGGAATTTTGTGACTTCGAAAGTATGCTGAAGTCTAATGAAATAAATGATTAAAAGCAATGTTTATTTTTAAACGTTTCCGTGATATAGAATATACGGTAACGATT
>DWQX01002072.1:0-23627 GCA_018245475.1 Pharmacophagus antenor
TGTCATTTACCCGTATGTTGTCTAGCCCAGGGGATTTTTTTGTACTTAGTGTTTTAATTATTTTTATGACATCGACTCTTTCTGCCTTCTTGAATATACATGACATAGCAGCTGAGTTTTTGTAAGTGTTTCTGTCCAGTAGTGAAACTGTACATTTAGGTATTATATCCTGCACACATCTATTGAAATTTTTGGCGAAGTTATTAGCAATATCTTTTTCTCTTGTACCGGATTTACAAAAGGAACGTGTGATAATGTTGTCTAGCGAGTTTTTTATTTTACCCGTTAGTCTATTTATTAATTGCCAAAGCCGTTGATGATTATTGTTTAATGAATAAATTTCGTTTCATATATACATATTTTTAGTGTAGTTTATTTTTTTATTTACATAGTTCCTTGCTTTATTATACTGTAATTTTAAAATCATGTTATATCTATCATTTTTCCATTTTTTGAAACATTTATCCCTAAACTGACATGCCTTTATTACCTCATTATTTATCCAAGTGTTAGAAAATCTATTATGTTTGATTTTTACTCTATTTTTTCTTCTAACTTTATCATGACAAGTGTTGATTTTGTCTTCGATGTGTAAATAGATTTGATAAGGACATGTCATGTTCATTATCGGTATCCAATTAATTTCATTTAACTGTTATTTAAATAATTTCTGCTTTATTATAGTTTTATATTCTGAGACAACCTGTGTAGCGCACGGCCCCACACAGGCGAGTACGATCGTTCGATGGTCCGTCAACACAGTGTTGATAGTCGCGGTGAATAGGTCTTGTGAACGGGGTCTTGCGTATATATGATCAATACAAGTTATACTTATGGTTTATTGTTGGTAGTTATGAACTAATGGTTTCTTCCAAAGCAGAGAATATTTTATTAACGAACGTATTTTAATGTGTACAAAAAGTAAATTAACAATATAATTTGGAATGCTTTCCATAAATTTAGTTAGATTTAAACAATTGTTTTTCTCAGATATTTTGTCCTTAATAAAATACATAAAAAAATGAAGAATAGAAATAAAACTTATTGAAAATATAAAATATTATAAAAGAGTATTTAATTTTATACTTAATTTATTAATATGTTCTGTGGATCTAATTATAATTATTTCACTATCGTTATCTTTACGTACACGAATTAAACCATTTTTACATCAGATAGGCTTGTTTTAATTGCTGTTTAGCATATCATTACAGTTTTTTGTTAAAGGGGGTTAACGATTCCCTTAATAATAAGTTTTCATAGTCAATTTTTGCTGTTAAATTAGACAAAATGTCTTTTACTTTCAATTGGATAGATTTTGCAGCCGATATCCACTTGCTTTTTGATCTTCATTTTTCATTTTTAATTGCAAAACACTTGATTTATGATTTATCCCTTCGCGTTGGAAGCCTTTTCACAGTATTATGTCGCTAATAGGTAACTGTATTTTCCGGGCGATCTGTGGTTATCAATTTGAGATCTTCATTTTCTATTCCAGGTAGGTTGAAGAGTTCAAGGTGGTCATTTATTTTTTGTTGGTCTAGTTTTTGTAATTAGTTAGTTGTACGTTGTTCTAAAGTGAAAGCCAGTCGAAATTTCGAGGTTAGAATTTTTATTTGTCAACTCTATGTTTCTACGTTTTAGGTCTTGTATTGACTGCTTACAGTGATCTAGATTACCAATTTTCTCATCCAATTTATCACTCTAGTATTGAAGAGTTTGCATACATTCTTTCATTTCTTTATGTATCGCTTTTTCCATTTCTCTTGACATCTCATTAAGAAGTTGTTAAACGTTTATTTGCACCGAAGATGTTGAACCCAGTTCCTCTTTTTCCTCCTCGTCGCTACGAAAAAAGGACTTTTCTTTGCGGATGAATAGCAACATTCTTGACACGTCCAACCTATGTTTTCAGCAGCGCGAAAGGCAGCAGGTTGTTTGTTGGTAAGGCTATATATAGTGCTACAGTGAACAGTTTTTTCACATTTGTTGCACTCCAATCCAGGATTTCTTTTTGTTATGTATTAGTTACATTTATCACCTTGTTTTATTATTACGTTTTTTACGGTATTTTGACGAAAAAGTAAACTAGCCAGTTAAAAAGTGTTACTTGCGCAGCGGTTCAAATTATGAGTACTGCACACAAAGTAGTGCAAAGAAATGTCCTGGATATTAATATTTATTATGTTATAAAATTAATTTATTAGTAATTTATTGAATAGTTATACGCCATAAATTATTTCGCTTAATTATTCAAAAAATAATACTAATTATGTCATTGATGACAAACAACGATAAATTAATGATATGATTTAATCCCTATGCTTATGTACTTAGAATGTTATTAATACGTTGAGCGCCACAAATTTGATGCGATAAATATCGTATTATTTGATTAGAGATATTTTATGTATAAATTTATCTTTCTATGTATTAAAATGAACTGTACTAGAGCTTCAGCTTTCACCATTATATTAACGATGTTAATAATGAGTGATACATGTTGATATTTGACCATTTTAAATTGTTACGTGTCTTCAGATGCCGGCCACCGGTGAACCCCGTGCCGTTCAAAATGTTAATAGAACTATTTATAGTAGTTTTCATAAATTCAATATTCATTTAAAGGTTTTGAAAGCGATCCACCATTACAATACATTCGTTTTGTAATAACGATGCATTTTGTAATATATTTTCAATGCTCTACTCATATTATTTTTTTGGTTCCCCAATATAGTACCTTTAAATGAGAAGAGAGTATATTCATTTACTCGTATATATTTAAAATAAAACTAGAGCATTAATTCCGCGCTCTGTAATCTATTTTTAGATGATACAATAAAGAAAAAATAAACAAATTCATAATATTTCATTGAATTGGTGTTGTTTCATTATGTATGGATTAAGCATTGACATATGTAAGTACTACAGTATAGAAGGACTGAGAAAAATTGATTATTTGAATACCTTATGGATTAACAGATGTCATGTTTTGGTGTTTTCTTCGTTTAAGGGTAGCAGGTAATAAATAATATTTTTAGTTTCATTTTTTAAATATTTTTTATTTTTATTTATAAATATTGTCACTCTTTTGGAATTCGAAATGTTTAAGAAAAAGTCAGTTATAATTATCAAATGATATATATATCAGTTTTATTTTCAGTGTACAGCCGGTCGCTATTTAAATGTATAGGATACATTTGAGGTACAAAACTAAAGTTAGAGCCGAAAGCAAATATTTATCGAAGGTCTAAGATCATGCTCACTTTAGCACAATTTACGGTATGCGGGCAAGCAAATGCTTAAGGAAGCGTGCAGCTTCCGCGTGACTCCATTCGCTTATCAACGCCTTATGTGCTCTGTGACCCGAATTATGTCTTGAATATGTTTCAGCAGATGCTAGCACTGTTATGTCTTTTTCTTAGAAAGTTTATAGTGTTAGAACTGTAAGTAACAAACCATTTAATAAAACAACAAATATGTATCCGTAAAAGTTTATCAATTTTAATACTCATAAAAAACTATAAATAATTATAAGGAATTTACAATTTTCACTTCCTTTATAAGCAAATTTATGTATGTTTAACATATTAACAACGACATTGAGCTGTAATGTGTAAAAAGTTTCTTTATAAGTAATTAACTTTTCGGTTTCTTTTTATTTGCAGTTAGTTAGGAAGTTTTTGTATAAATATTAATTAATATATTTATAATGAAGAACCTTCGTGTCGTATCATGATGACTACTTATATCAAAATGTACCTTTAAATTATTTTATAAAATGCTATCAATATTCACTAAATTTAAACATTTATGATAGTAGCGAAGTTTTTGTAAAGTATATTTGTAACGATTTTAGAAAAACGTACCCATAAATTGGTAAAGTGAGAAAACCTATACAACCAATAAATCATGATGCGTGGAGTGTAGCCCGTTCTCGACTTTTTCCGATTGATCGATTGTCGACGTTTCTTGCAATTGGACGTCGATGATCTCGCATTCCGTGTCAACTGTTTCGAGCAGGCCAATATAACATACAAATGTATCTTATCTTTTTAAAAAACGGTGCAAAGGTAAATTTTTAAAACATGGAAGCCGATATTAAATTTTTTTTAAGTGTCAATCACATAATTTTATTTTTGGTACATGTACTATCGCTTTACATTATCATATTAAAGTATTTTTACAACCAACAATGCACTGCTTTATCGTATATGTATAAATTTTATTAAACAGTATCAGGACTCTTTTTTTAAGAATAAAAACTGCTCTTTTAATTTTAGTGTTGCACCATGGATCCGTGATCTTTGAGTTAGACAAAACCATACAAGCCGAAATGATTAACAGGAATATCGAACAAATATACCCAGTCGAACCCTTAGATTCATACATGATTAAGTACATATTAAATACTAATATTTTATATCTATGTTAGCATAGTTACAAAAAATATCTCAAATCGAAATAAAATTTCATAACACATTAGTTGTATCTATAAACTGTGTACTGTGATTCATTGGAATTAATTAAATAACGTAATTATCCATGAATAGTCTCAGAGGTTATTAACAAGGGGATAATGTTATAATTTTCATGCTAGCAAGTAGCATTGCGGTTTAAAACATAACGCGTAAAATTTTATATTTAAAAAGGTCAACTTCGAACTGGAGAGCAATCATCTTAATAGTTTTTATTACATTTGAGTTCGTAGCAATTTAGAAAGAAAAGGAAAGAAAAACAAGCAGCTTTTAGATTGATAAGCTTCACTTTTTGTAGAAACGTTTAAAAAACCATAATGCTTACTGAGCGTCTTCAAAGAGAGGAGATTAAGTAACGGGTCTTAAAGAAACAAATCAATCTTGCATTTTTAAGTACCGTGTATTAATTTTCATAAAGATGCTTGTTTGCATTGGATCTTTTTACATTAACAAATATTTTAACATATATCGCAAGATTTCCCTAATTTAGGCATCATTTTTTTTCTCTAAATACAGTACACACATAAAAATGTAATCAAAATTTTGTACCATTTTGTTTTATACATTTTGATCTTATTTTCTCAATTATTAACAACTTTCAGTAAAATAACCTATATAATTGCCTATATACTAAATAAAAGCGCCGATTAGTTCCACTAAGTAATACATGAAAACGTAATGTATTCAGAACAAGTATAAAAACTAAAATTCATGTCGAGGCGAATAACCATTTGCGATTATTGTAACGTTATCCCCTGTCACATTAGCGCGTAGCTTTAGGTATGTAATTTTATTTTCCTTTATAAGTAGTTACAGCTCAATGCAGGATTCAATAACAATTTTCTTTAGGTTACATAAATATTCCACTATAGTGATTAACATTACAAAATTTTATGCTCTGACACGCAAAACATGAATTTTACGTCAAACTGTCACCTATTTCGCGCCCGTTAAGACCATAAGATAAGAGTCTGGTTTATATAATTAAACAGTTTTTCTTTAGGAATTGTTACAGAATTGGTTCTTTGTAAAAATGTCCCAACATCTAATTAAAATATTGAAAAATCGATGAACATCAAAGTTATTAAATTAAATAAAAATTTTGTTTTCTTGAACTTATTATAATATGTTCATTATAACTTATGTAGAGCATAATAACTATAAATCGCAAGCATCAGCAGTTAAACGAAAATTACGTGAGTGTAAGGCACGAATGTTATTCTTGCGTACCGTAGAAGGTGTTACTAAAGGTATTATTTTGTTTTTTGTAGAATAAAGGTAAGAAATGTTACTATCTTATTTTACTGTCTTCCTAACAGCTTTACCTTTTATTAATGGAGACAATGTGACAGAGAGACATCCAGGGTAACATAAGTGTCTCTATCACAAATTTTGCTTTTTCATTATTTATTTATTATACTGTCCACATTAATTTTTTTTGGCATTAATAAACGCGAAATTGCATGGAAAGTGATTCATTTTAAATTTCTTGTATGTAAGAAATATTTAAGATGCTAATTTTTTAATTGCTTAAAGAATAAAATTGCATCACTAGTAACCGGTAGCAGATTATACTTTGGCATAAAAAAATTTATTCGAATATTTAACATAGATGCAGATTGCACACTACTGAAATTAAACAATAAATATACGTTATAAAATACGGTTATATGTATTTTCCTCAGTGACAAATAAAGGAACGGGGAGTTAATTTTGAAACAAATGTGGCATGAGAGTAAAACCGACAAAGATAAACTGCTCTGAACTATTTGAGCGTCGTAATATTTTTATTAGAGAAAGGAAAATTTAATATAACAACGAATGTATCGTTAAAAAAACATTTATTTACATATTTAATCTATGCACAGTTAATTTAGTGTACTATTAACAAGTGTCCGCAAGTCCTACGCATAACCTAAAATTGTAATTGTAGCATGTTATGATTAAAAGCACGAAATCTCGTAATGTTCGTGTATCGAGTGAAGAATGTTGTAATGAGCAAATAAACCTCAGATCGGAAACCTGATAATTGATAACAAGGCCGAACCTATCTATATATTCCACTTACATCTACATATGCGCCCCTCCACCATTCTACGTTAAAGAAAAACGTATAACAATATTTATTGCCATCGCATATTTACACGACAAACGTAAAAAAACTACGTTGACATATATGTGCTAAATACAGTTTTCCTTTGTCATCTATTTTCTATAAAAATACTATCTTTATTTTCATATGTATCTATTATTTTCATTCTGTATAGTTTTAGATATTTCTTTGTTTTTTTAGTATATCGATGTTTTACTGCATTCTCTTGTCTCTTCTTATTTTAACCAGTATGTGAGTACGGAAATGTTTATTATATTTAAAATTTTCATTGCAATAAAATATTCATGAAGCGTATATAATAATTTATGTATATATATAATAAGTTTAGAGTTAAGGAAAGATAAATGAAATTAAAAAATTAGGTGTAAAAAAGAGTACGAAGTCAAGAATAATTAGTTTCGTTATATAAGATGCAGATGTTAGCTACTTAGTAAATAAATTTATTACATTTCGTCCTTAATAGACACGAACTAAATAATGTATAAAATTTAAAAAATATATAGTAACAAAATGATCTGTACGGTATACTAGTAATAACACTAGTTTCGGCGCCTTCCAAACCGAAACAGAGCAATCTTCGCGAACCACTTCTTAAAGGTAAAAATGAGCGCTACTATGGTGTTATCGATGTCTAATGACGTTGCATTTTTTTTTATTAGCAATAGGCTAACGATTGACTTTATTTTGTCTTATATTAAAAGTAAATGAGGCCATAGAATAATACAATAATTGAATGCGGCAAGGCTTTGAGGATGGTAGCTGTGGGTTCCAAAAACTTTATCGCCTCCCAAACGTCGCTAGTCAGAGGGCTTGGGAATTAAACTCAGGACCTTCTCGTGACAAGGCAAGCAGTAGGCTACTGCGCCGCGGAGACAGTTTTCGTAATGTTACATAATGATCAAGCGGCATAAAATTTATGTAATCGTCGCCAACATAACAGAAAACCTTAGATAGCCACTTGAATAGGTCGCCTCATACTCAGCACGATATTTTTAGCCTTTTTATATAATGAACGAGCATTAACATGTTTTAAAAGTGCACTTTATGTGTATATTGCAGATTATACTAACTTTTTAGGATTGCTATTAAACAAGACTAATAGTTATTGTTTTTTATTTATCAATGTGTCATTAATTTTGCGATAAGTCCGCCTTGTGTACAAGATTTTGTGCATTAAAGCTTTAAATAAATAAATATGTGTACATATTTATAAGACAATTAGGCGAAACGCGAATAAATTCTATTTTTTGGAACCAAACACTAGTAGAAAGAATAAAGGAACTCACAGTTTGAACAGAAATAATAAAAAGGTGTTAAATCAATCTTTTCCATCTTCCCACTTTTAAGGTAGTTTTTTTCTAATTTTTTTATTGGACGAACTTCCTGGTATCATTGGAATAGCTCACGTTATAACGACAAACGTGATGAAAGTTTCGATTTCAAATTTAGAATATATATATTTTTTATAATACTTGAAACATTTATAACATTATTATTTGAAATCATTATCCATACTATAATTCGTGCTACATATATTGTAGCAATTTTCAGTCTGCTAGAATTATCACATTTGCTATAGGGACAATGTATATTCTCATCAAATCTGTAGGGTATAGGAGCAACACAAATACTGAAATTTCTACGTTCACTGATAGTATACGCTTAGAGGATAACCAATATTTATATAGTACAGCTGTGCCTTTTAAAATGTCATTTTAACAAATTACTTTTTTATTAAACATCGAATTTTGTACATAAATTTCATACATTAAATTTGTTTATTAGTGTATTTCGATGTGGTATGATTCTTAATAATAAATAGGAAGAAAAAAGGTTGAGATGAAAGTGCGATGGGGAGTTTTTTTTTCTTCTTGAAGTAATTATTATCAGATATCATGTTTATGGTAAACAGATGTTTAAAGTTATAATTTAACATTAGCAATTTGTTATTTATTTCCAAAAGTAAATAACTTAGATGCGCGTCAGTGAGAATCCAAGAGTTTTTAACTGAGGAAAGACTAAAATGTAATTAAATGCTTTGAACTTTAATATAATGTACATGTGAAATATTTTTATGTATGTTCTATGTAATCTCATAATCATAAGCGACCATATGTGGTCTTCTGTTTTTCTCATCCACCCCTTCCCTTTCTTTTTACCAAATCGTCTGTTTAGCTGGTGGGAGGGCACACACCATGGTCTGTGCATAACCGTCAATTCAAGATTTCCCTCTCTTAACTGCCTTCGATGTCTCGATAAATGAGGCCGAAAAACTGAAACTAACTGACTAATGACTGTGGAACAGTTTTGTAAATATTCTGAAAACAGTATCTCATCTATTTCATGCTCTTTACCAGATTTAGCTGCCTCCATTTTATTTTAATTTTACACACAGCCCGACTCATTGGAATAGCATATGAACCATTACGTAGTATTTACTGACGCTTTTCTTGATACGATGTCTCTTTATTATATAATAAAATATTCGATTACATGCAAGGGGTCGACTATTAAATTTACAGGTAATGATGGAAAGGTTTTAAATATCTTATATGTGATCGTATATACACCATAAACAGTACCATATGACTGATTTCCGAACAGTGGTAGGCAGTATCACTAGACATTACCGACTCGATAAACATTTATTCATAAATAATGTGATGGAAATTTTTTGAGATGTCTGCCAAAGCAAAAGAAACCGTCGCCTAAGGAATCGTGGTATACGAGGGAGTGGTGAACCCGGATGTATAGACGCCTCTGAAGGTCTTACGAGACTTCTACGCTTTTAACATCTTCGTATAATGCATAGAGCACCAAAGTCAAAATGCGGAAAAAGATGTCTATCGGTCTAAGGAAATACTTTTGTATTGTTTTTATTACGTATTTGTGTTTGTAATGATAATTTAATTTATAATAAAAAATAAAACTGGATACCAGAAATTTGAATTATTTGCACAAGTACTTATGCAACAAAAAGCATTTTAGTTTAACAAGCTTACTTGTATTAAAATGTATTTAGCATGTAAAAATACAATATTAATATAAATTACATTCTATGTTAATAGATGAATAAAAGATCTTTAACAAGTACTTTGAGTAGAAAATGTTAAGAACGTGCACGTGCAGTGTTAAGAAAATGGTTGAAACTTGCTTAATCCTTTTTAACTAGCTCTGGACTAAGTGAACATTAAATATAGTTTACAGAATTTAATCCGTAATTTATTTTATTTTTAACATGTACTAATACATAGTAAAGTTATGTATCATTTATGATAATTGAAAATAATAATAAATTAGGTCAAGTACTATATCTCATTATAAATAAAATATCATTCATTGTTTTAGATTGGGGTAGACCACTCGAGACTTCTGGAATCTGTTTCGCGCAGAACTAAGGATTGGCTATCATATAATTAGTGTTATTGCTACATATTAAATGTATTTGAATTATCTTACATACTTTTGTTTTATTAATATAAAATGCATCTACAAGAAAAACTGATAATCAGAAAAGATGCGGTACCTAAAAATGGATTTAATTTTACATTGAGTACAAAGCCAAAGTGCAAGGAAGCTCGGAGTTGTGTGACTTTGTACAAAGCGCAGGTCCGTTTGTGTGTGCCATTTCTAGACAGGTTCTGCCTTACAAAGCCACCGACAAAATCTGCATATTAATAAATTGAAATTGCAAAAAGTGTAACGCAGGGATTTTCGTGGAAAGGGAAGGTATTGGGGTCAGCAGAAGATAGCAATTAGTAGGAACGACGATTTCTTGAAAGTTAAATTTTAGATATTCTTCTTTCATATGTTTGGAAGGATGTTCCGAATATCCGTTTCGCTCAAAAAGTATTTTAGAACATAGCAATGAAATAAAAGTTTAAGTTTTTTTTTGCACATTTCCAAAGTACCTCGAAAACATCATGAATAAATATAATGAATAAATAAATGTAATAAGTAAATTTTCTGTTTAATTATTATATAGCAAAAAGTAAAAGTTTCTTTGGAAACACTGAAATTTGCAAATTTAATTTTCTATAGATAAGCATGCAACATCAGAGATAATCTATTTAAATAAGTTTTGAATGAGTTTTCTATTAGACATAATCAAGTACTTACTTGTAACGTTAGAAGTAAAAATTAGTTGTATGAAAATTAATAAAGATGTTTAATGATTTAACAGATAAAACATCAGACAGAATTGTACACAGCTAAAGTACTTGTAATGTTATTTCTGTAACAAAAAGGCAGACGTAAAAATCGTCTATATAATTTTATGTTAGTCGTAAAAAGTAAGGAATAAGACTATTTTGTCCTTGTGAATATCATAATTAAAAAGCTGTGGTTACATTTTGCTAATTATAACTAATTTAATATTTCTTTATAATTTTAACATAATTTACATACACCAAATAACCGCCACGTTTGTCAGCAATTTATGTGTCATATTTACGTGCAGTTGTTTGGAAATTCTGATGCTACAAAGTTTAACAATAATATATATTAAAGTCCCAATTCCGACATGTTTACGCGATGAAGTAAATTAAATTTATGATAATTAATATGGATTACGGCACGTAATGTAATTTTAATGTGCTTTATAAATGTAAATCATAATTTTTATTTCATTTGTACATTTTTAATGAGATTTTAAAATTATTTTAACTTAAAGTTTTCTAATAATTACCTGAAAGTGAGCATTCACATTACATGAGAAATTAAAAAAGGTTAAAGTCAGTGATTATGTTTGCAGGATATTTAAACTCGCCAGAAATTGTATTTTTATAATAATAATGATATGCAACATTGACAATAGAAAATTTTTACGTTCTCAAATTAATGAAAGATATTTTTAATATTTTAGTTATAGTTACGAATGGTTAAGTATCAGTATTATAGAACTAGTTTAAAATGAATAACTGAATAAATACAACTCTAAGAATAAATGTGTCTCAGAAAGAAGTCTCAGAAGAAAACATTTCGTTTTTGAATTGACCACTACGCATCAACCGCAGGTAGCAGGGAGAAGGGAATGGTCTCAATCGCTTGGTCGGTTTGTTAAGTTTAGTAGTCATGAATCGTTTTACGGGACCGCAACGCGCGTTTTGCGTGCGAGCGTTTTATAACAACGACTCCTACACTGTTGTTTATCGTCTCATAAGGACACATTACTGTTTAACAAGCTTAAAATATGTGCCAAGTACCAATTTAATTAAACATTGGGTGTGCAAGTTTGAAGAGACTGGGAATACAATGCCGGACAAATCGTCTGGGCTGCTGGATTCGGTGAAGTAAGCGCTGTTAGTCTTAGACGACTATTACAGCTTTATCGAAACTGGCTCGCGAATCCGGTGATTCGCGAGCTATCAATCGTCTGGGCGCAAAAGGACATCTAGAACGAGCATTAACATCGACCGCGTTCGCCAGTCTGTTATGGAGGACCCACGACAATCGTTGAGATTGCGTGCAGCTTCTCTTAATTTGAACAAAGCTATGGTTCATCGCATTATTTTGAAAGACTTATATTTTCACCCCTATAAAATTGTTATTGTTCAAGAAATTAAGCCTGATGATCCTGATAAATGAGTCGAATTCTGCAGGACAATGAAAAACCGTTTTAGAAGTTTCAATAACGTCTGGTTCTCCGAAAAATCGAATTTTCACATCAACGGTCACGTGAATAAACAAAATAGCAGTTACTGGGCTTCGGAGAATTCGCTAGAACTGTATCAGAAGTCCTTGCACTCGCCAAAAGTTATTGTTTGGACTGCCATATCAAGTCAAGGAATTATCGGTCCTTATTTTTTTGAAGATGACCGAGGTAAAATCAGACCGTTAACTTTGATCGATATTGCTTTATGATCTGGACATTTTTAGCTACAGAAATGCAAAACCAGAATGGCTACAACCCCAACACCTTTTCCAGCAAGATGGAGCCACTTCTCATGTTACAAATGACTCATTAGCTGCTCTTCACGATTTATTCCCTGGAAGAGGGATAAGCCTCCGAGGAAACATCAACTGGCTACTGAGGAGACATCAACTGGCCACCGAGGAGTACTGATTTAACGCCTGCTGATTTTTTCCTATGGGGCTACCTAAAACGCAAATTTTACAACTCTATTCCAAGAGCGATGCTGCAGCTAGTGATTGGAAATTTTAGCTTCAGGTTAAATGAGTGTGAAGAAGCGAATGGTGCGCATTTGCAAGCGGTTGTTTTTCATAAATAAACTTCCAGAACTGCTTTTAATTTAAGAATAAATAAAACGAGTTTTATTTAATATTGTTGTGTTTTATTTAACATCTAAAAATGAAAAACATTCTGTGACACCCTTTGGTGAAACTTAATAACCTTAAAATTGTTCTATTAGTAAAGACTAATAGAACATTTTTAAGGCTATCAAAAGATTTTAACTGCCTGCGTGACGCCGTGGTTTACCCGCTTGCCTTGTAACTCGAAGGTCTCGTTTTCGGTTCCCCGGCCACAGAGCAGTGGAGTTTGAATTGTAGTAGAGTTTTTCAAGGTCGCCTGGCTAGCTATCACCCTCAATGTCAATCTGCCGCCATAACAGCATTACTGTGTTACGTAGAGCCAGATGTATTCTGGGCGAATACGCTTTACCATTTACGGCTTTATTGTCACTTAACATCAGGTAAAATACAGGAAGTGTTAGTCCATAACCGATAAAACAAAAAGGATTTTTACTTTTATTACATTTAACTTTAGGGTCGTGTAATTGCGGAGTAGGAAAATCAATCACGCTACTTTTTCCCAAAGAGTCGTCAGTGAGGTCCGCGCGAATAAAATAAATTAAACATAGAAAAATTTACTTTATTTTATATAAAACAAAATTACATTATTAATTTCTATTTAACAACAGAAAGTTATAATTAAATGTATTCAATAATATTGACATATAATTACATTAAGTTATACATGTGCAAATACTATGTCAATAAAAATCGGCCTAACTACCACATCGGCCAGCAATAAAAAAATAATTCTAAATATGTATGAATTTGAATGTTGTCATGTAAATAAAAATTTAGGTTAAAGAAAGCGAAACATGAAATCGATGAGGTAACTCTGAGTATCACGAATTCATTTAGATATCTTTTTCAGTAGCGTCAAGAGAGAATTGAATTGAGAGCAAGTCTACCGCATAAAACCTACCGACAAATATAAACTAAACCGTTTTCTTCAAGCGGGTCTCCAAGTCTCTGTAATCAAATATTGTAAATACTACAATAGACTTAAAGCCAGTTCTTTGAAATCCTGTTTAATTTTGTAAATTGACTAATAAATTATTAAACATCAAGCCGCAAACGTTATTTGTGCTTTAACTGTTATTCATGACGTAACTTAAAAATATGTACTAAATACTAAATTAAGTAAAAAATGTGGGTGCTTTTCTATTAAGGCCCATTTTCATATTATAATTTTATTAATAATAATATTTTTTTTATTTAAAACTAACGGTCACATGAAGAATCTTAGCTGTTTTCAACAATTTTTGTAATTAAATCATATAATTAGCAGTAAGCTAAAACATAAAATCAATGTGTTTGTAATCAGCACCTTCTCCTAAAACCCAATTATATCGGGCCAATAGGATTAGGATTATATTACATCATACGAAAATCTGAAACAGGTACCAGGTTTAACCTTTTATATGATGGAAAACATTTAGGATAGACGTAATGTTGATAACATGCGTATATTTATTTATATCAGTATTGGCCATATTACGTCAATAATGAATAAATTAGTTGTGAGAGGTAGGTAAATTGTGATGTTAAATACGGTCCCAGTGAATATATAGATATTTTTTTTTATCAGGAATATATTCTACGAAGAGTGAATACCGTCATAGTTATCGATTGGTGTTAAGTGTTACACTTGCCTATAAAAACGAAATGCTAGTGGAGTCATACGTTTTAGGGCCTGAGTATTATGAGCAATTACATTTCATCATATATGACCTTATTTTCACTTAAAATTATGTGAATCTGAGGTTGTATTACTCTGTTTAAAGTGAAAAATATTTTGATTTTGATTATTATTTGAATTTTGAAATTTTTATACGTAGTTGACATTTGCGAAGATGTATTTAGTAGTATTTTTAAGTAAAGAATAAATAAAATTTGAAAAATTGTGTTCGATGTCTGAGTCTTTATTTTCTTTTAATTAGACAGAGGTGGCTTGGTTTAATGATAACTTTTAATCGTTAAAATGTTAAGTGACAATGAAGCCGTAGATGGTAAAGCGTGTTCGCCCAGAATACATTCGGCTGTAACATGTATGACTGCCGGAACACAGCAATGCTTTTATGGTGACAGATCGACATTGAGCGTGGTAGCTAGCCAGGCGGGCTTGAAAAACCCTACCACCATCCAGACTCCACAACTCCTGTAGCCCCGGAATCGAAACCAGGACCTCCGCGTCATATGGCCAACGACTAAACCACGACACAAATTTGCTGACGCATGAGTGCTTTTATCGATATTAGCTATAAAAGGTGCCATTCGTTTTTATAATTAATATACGATTGAACATATTTTATTATTAGTCATGAACGCTAATTGACCTTACTAGCGGATATTTCGAGCAATTACGAGAATATTTTTTACACAAAGTAGGGACTGCTTTGAATATAAATTCACCACTTAACCTTTTTCTCCTTTGAGTAGGTAGCCAGGCGAATAACCGAAATGTGACCACGGAACAGGGCGAGAACATTAAACGGGAAATATAAAGTTAAAGTAGAGTATTAAGAAATATTTGTATTTGTGTTCACTTATAAAAATAATCTTTAATGAGAAAAATGTTACATAAGAAAATTAAAACTAAAATACCTGATAATTGTGACAGCAACTGTTTAATATTGAGCCGGTACTATTATGTAAAGGTTACATTAATCCAGGGGCTTCCAATTTTTTTTCTCGTAAACAACTTATAAGGTTTAACTGTTTTCGGTACACGCCTTGTTATATTTCTATTATATATCCAAAACTTTTAAAAAATGTCACGGTCAAGTTCCAATCTAAGTTCAGAGTGGAAAAAAGTTCATTTTCTTGTGTATTATTTTTAATGGCATGGATATACTTGATGATATGACCGTAAATTATCAATATTTGGCTGTAAGCTTGTGAACCCTTCTTTTTTCTTCACGGCATCATGGACCCCTGTCTGGTCATTTGTAGGACCCTGAGGGTCCACCTGGACCATTTTGGGAACTACTTCATTAAATATTTGTGACGTATCTTTCAAAAACTTATCTGTTTGAAATAATAATAGTAACACCATTTTTTAATAGACGTGCTTCAATATTGTTTCAAGATCAGAGACTTAAGGTGCTAGAATATTGAAGTAAGGACAAATTCAGGAAGGAAAAGAAAAACAATGTCAGGAGCGGGACATGAATCGTACGTCTTGTTTCATTTTACAACTTACATTTATAAGTTTTTACTAAAAACCTCAATTTACTCGTCGTTTCTACAGCAAAGTTAAACATCAAGTCATGACTGCTAGTTATCGATAATAATTATAAATAAATTGCATTAAAGGTCAATAAATTTAATCTTATTAGTAAATAAGAAAAAATAAATTAATAATGAAAAAGACATAATACTTACCTTAATGAATACAAAAAAATATTGTAACGCCTGCTCTTCCCCCCACTCCTAATAAGCGAACCTGTTCAAATAAGCTATTAATATTATGACTATATTCAAAACCCATTCCATAAAAATCACAAAAAAAAATTACATAAATCACTTCTGTAAAAGAAGACAACGAAATGAGTTAAAAATTTTGAAAATTCCATTGAGGCTATTTTGTTACAATGTGCCGCCGGCAACAGAGTCGTGCAAGTATAGTTTCCTACGGCTCATGGCCAGTAGCGTCGGATGTTCGTTTACACAGCAAACATTTAACAGGCTGGCTGTGGACCGCCACCATTTCTAAGCCGGACGTCATTCACTTTTCAGTTCGCAATAAAATCCTGCACTGCCTGCAGCATGCTGGTTTAATTTAAAATTTTCGCGGTGATTATTTAAAAGCGAAGTTGAACTAAAACGTCACAAATATTATTATTTTAGTATCAAATTTCACTTTATTACATTCGCCATGGACCTTTTTCTTGAAATATCTTCTTTTAATAGTATTTAATTGTTATGAGAGTATGCATCTTATAACAATTAAATTAATTAAATAATTTAATTAATTAATTAATATTTTAAAAAACTTTATAAATATTAAGTGACATCTATGATGAGTTAAAAAAAGTACTTAAACTTGAGAAGATTCATATAAATTCCTTTAATAATAATTTTAAATTTGTACAAGATATAAAAATATATATGAGAGAGCGTGAACTAATAGAAGAAGTTAAAAAAATATATTAAAATACAACTAAGAGTTAATTTAATAGCGTTGAAAGCAAATAAAATCTTCAATAAGGTATTAAGACGAGGAGTGAATTCGATTGAAATCAATGCATTCAATAACATGAACGAAAAAAAGTGTGACGTTTTATACTTCTTTCCGAAAATAACACAATAAAGTAAAAGCTGAGCCGTTAGTCATGTAAATTATATGGTTTAACCAATGTATTTGTAGGTATTCAGAAGCCATTTTATTATTACGCAATGAAAGCGTGAATAGAGAGATGAGTGCGAAGCCTAGTCCATTAATATTCATGGATAAATTATTCCTTTCATTGTCTTTTAGATAAATGAATTGAGATCTAAAAAGGAAAATAAGCGCGGATATATTAAAATACCGAATTTTATCGTATTAGACTATGATTCAAAAGCGTCTTGATAAGTACAGCGTAAATTTTGTTGTAGTTCGGCAAAGAAATATTGTTTTGTTTAAAATTTAGAATTAATCACCGGGAATAAAAACTTTATAATACGTCAGTTTTACCTTCAAAAATTGTTTTTTCCTCATTCTTTCATTACTATTCATTTGTACGTGAGGTGGACTTAATGACAAATGGCATTCTTTGCCAGTCTACCTTAGGGTTGAGCAGAGATAAATATAAATATAGGGTGCGTAAAAAGAAATTATTTGTTTAAGACAAAACAATTTAATGATGAGGACTTTTACCAAAAAGTAAATGATATTCTATTTTTATTTTACTCATTTATTTATTTTGCGTTGTACCATAAAATATAGCAACAAGCCACTTAATGCCATTGCAGACATTTTTTATCGCACAACCAAGATTAATATAGATTTTAATTTTAACAGATGAAACAATATATGCCTTCACCTTTCCATACTTAATTTTATGGCACGAGGTAGTGTGTATTTATAGAATATCCAAATTTATATTTTTGTTTTTGGAGGTAGTCACCTCTCTCCGAAAATTATTTAGTGATTCATATCATCGGATCCATTTAATTTGCTTAAAAGAAGTTAATGAATAATACAGTATATCCGGTTTTAAATGCCCTTTAGTTTGTGAAATTAATCTAGAAAGTGATTTTTGGTCTCAATGCGATAAAGGCAAAATGATACTCAATAAATATTTCAATCAGCATTAGATTATTATAGGTTGAATGTTTTGCTTACAATCGGCACGCTTCTGTTGCCGCTTTATTGAATAAAAAGAATTTTTTGTAATTCTGAATAATAGAAGTCTTTATATATACGACTGCATCACCATTTATGACACACGTTCTGTTTGAATATATTTATATAGGTATCTAAGTAAACCAGCTTCGGAAATTCAATTGCAGCAACAAGTTTTTAATGAAAAAAAAATATGGGAAAATCACCTGTATTTTTTTATCGGTTATCGGCTAACTCTTGACCTTGATTTTACCTGATGTTAAGTCACAATGAGGTCGTAGGGAGTGTAGCATGTGTTCGTCCAGAATATATCTGGCTCTCAATTGCATGACTGCCTGAACAAAGCAATGCTGTTCTAGATGCAGGTTGAAAATGAGAATGGTAGCTAGCCAATCAGGTTTTTAAAAACCCTACCACCATCCAAAAGTATGCAAAATAAATATAGAATTTCTTTAATTTTATATGATCACATATAGATTTACGTAAACATATCGCTTCAAAATATTTGCGTGACAGCGTACGCGAGTGCGGCAGATGAGTAAGCCCGACTGGCATTCCGCGCATCCCATTTGTGTTCAGCTCTTTTGCATTTTTCTACATATTGCTTACAAACATTGCTGGAACGTAAATATTTCTTTGTTCTTCGTCAGGTTTATTATTTGAAATTGTTTATTTGACGTCACCGAACGGCTTATGACAATGTACAAGAGCTACAGGACAAATGTACCATAGGAATTTCTTGTCTAAGACGTATTGTTGTTAGTGATTGATTTCAGATGTTGCCAACTGATTTTGAGGCGTAATGTTTTAACTGAATCTTGTTTCATAGAATTACTTTTAAATCAATCTACTGTACTTTTTAATTATCTGTGTGACAAATATTCCTTATTTTATCATGTTAAAATATGATCGAAATTTTAATTTCTAGAATAAAAATTTTTGGTTGTAAATTGAAAATGATTAAAGTTACTAAAAGACCGTTTAATTATTTAATATCGATGTACTAAAAATTAATAAATTTTTTAAAATATTTATTAGTAGTTAAAAGTCGGATGGTATTACAAGAATATCTAATAAATGCATATGTAGATAAAGCAAGATGTAACACATTTGTATTTTATAAAAAAATACTTAAACCATACCACATTTTTATTTCACGTTTGAAGTAATGTCAGAAGAGTTAGGGCGTAGCGACAAAGGTGGCGGTGTGGTAAGGGTGCAGACTACCTGTAACTCAATGTGTTTGTCATGCAAACAGAGCGCTATTTTCGAGGACGCGGCAAATATCGCTTGAGTGATACTTACCACGATACTATTGCATACTTTGTCGATGTTTTATTGAAAGAAATTTAGTTTTAAATTTAAATTTCGTTCCATATTTATTTATAAATATAATATGGCAACATTATAAAAAATCGTCTGTGATAGAATACTATTCCTCTGAAATATTAGTCTTATAATGAATTAGAGGGCGCCTAAGAGCTAAGTGCTAAGTATAATGAAATTGATATTGGAGGCTTACCACTTAATATAAGGTAAACATCCTGCATATATATCTACTACGTTCTTAAAGTCCTAAGTTTTCAGATATAATAGCAACGCATTCCTTATTAGGTATAAATGTACACAGCGATGTTGAAAAAGCTCACGATAAAGTATCAATGTGGCCTGTCTACTTAAAAATTATTTTGTTCACGGCGTTTCATTCAGGTTTATTGTAAATAGGTCATCCCGATAGTGTTTCGATAATAGATAGGACAGCAACGTCTAAGCCATGAGCAGATTGATACATCGCTCGCCAATCCGCCGGTTTAATGTGGCGATACAATAAATTAAAGACTGTTATTTATCACAATTTGAGGAAAACCTTTGTTTAGTCATGACAAATGAAACGAATAATAATAATGATCTTGCAAATAGTCATATATTAGTTGCATTTTAAGACACGTCCTAATTAAAAATGAAATATTGTGTATAATGTATCTATGTTTTATTGTCGTTGATGCAGACATTAATGCACAATAACTATTGATGAAAATAAAAAAATGATTCCGAAAGTTGGTATTGAAATAAATAATATTCATTATGCAAATAACATTTGTGTTAAATTTAATTATATCAATAAAATATATAAATTGATACATTGCGTTTTGATCTTTACTTTTAATGTATATCACTTTTGTGGAAAATAATTTACCAATGTTATACGTAACATTTTGCATTATTGAGAATACAATATAATAAAAGCAATATTTTCTTTTCCATAAAAAAGTACAGTGTTAGCTTTAGAGGGCCGTTTCATCTCGTTTTATGTACTCTTTAGACAGATGAATGAAACTTTTTGCTGATTCGCCAGAGGTTTTGCGGAAAAGATGGAAAGGGACGTACAGCGCGCCTCTGCCAGTCGGCCTCTATTCCACGATGAATATTTTGTGATTTCAACTTTTATAGGACAACGCGGCTTCTATGTTCTCTCATATTTTGGCAGAATTTTCTTTTTTTTTCTTTTTTCTTATTTTATTGCTATTCTACGGTTGTTTCACTTCATTTAAAATGTGGTATTGTAAAATATTATATATGCAACAATTTAAAATACAGTTGAAATACAATAATTTAAGAAACAGTCCATATTTCATTATATTCCCACCGCCAAAACTTAGGGCGTTATCTCATAAGAAGAAAGACAAGGCTGTAATAATCCATGATGCTGATGAAGTGCGCATGGGTGGATGCAGCGTGTTCTAGATAGCTGATGAATCGGAATATATCAGTTTTCTCACAATGGTTTGTTTCACCGTGACGTGAAAGTCAATGGGAATGAAACTATCGCCACAGTCTAGTGTATCGCTAAATTCTACCACACGTACTCATTAACGTTTCAATAGTGCTCTACAGTAAACTGCAAAACAGGTAAATTAAAATTAAAATAAAAATTCGGATCCATTTTAAAAATTAAAATGTTACGTAATTTTAATGTCTCTACAACTTTTCATAGTACTGACACATTGTAACTCACGTAGGGTAGAAGTGACATGTGCTTGGTCTCCGAACGGATGGTTATGATGCTTACTCTCAATCACTATGTGCTATCAACTCTACGACATTTCCTATTAAACCATATTTTAAAAATATTAAATGTAGTAGAAGAGAAATTACACTCGGACTCTTTCTCGGACAATTTCTTTATTAAATATGCTGAGGAAAAGGAGGACGTACTCAATCTGTCGCGTATCTTTTCTCATTACTTTTTGTTTCTGTTTTAGTTATAGCGATTATGATTATTCGTTTTGTGTTCTAGAGTATATCTACAATTTACTCTTTCAATTTCCCAAGTAAACTTGGGAAAAGTTTTATATCAAATGGTGGGAAAATAGTAAATGTATATTTCCATGTTATTTGTGTAATTTCATGATTCTTTTTATATAAAAGAGTATATCTCAAAGTACCATAAAAATTAAAACAAAATCGTGAAGTAAACGTGTAAAAAAAATTCTAAGTGTAGGAGTATTTAAAAATATTCATTAGTAACTTTTTTTTGAATTCCTAATAATTTTTTGTTAAAAAGAACTTATGTACAATTACTTTCAATTCCAATAGAATATTAAACGACAGTTCACAATTAACTTTCTATTAGAAAGAACTGACAACAAACTAAAAGCTCAAAAATATATTTTTTTGTCAATGTACTTAATGTTTTCAAAATACATAATTGAAACTGTAAAGGAAGCCTTTCAAAGGTTAGTTTCATTTACATAATCTCTATAGTACGTCTCTGCGCACATTTTGCGTTTGGCAAAACTTATGAATTTATTCAAAGATAGATTGACTAAGTCGTTTGGTAGCATGTTGTAAACGCGTTTACATTACCTTTAAAATAATTTAATATTTTATGAAGCCTAGTGGGCATTCATGAACTTTCTTTTTATTTCTTGAAAATAGAGGTGGATATAATTCTTTTTCTTATTTTATTTTTTATAATCACGTCTTCCTTACATTTTTTATCCTTGTGTACCTACAATAGATTTCCAAAGATTTACTGAGAATATATCATTATCTTATTTATCCTTGACATAGTGTATTTCTTTGAACCAATTTTTTGTGATTCCTTGGGACTGAGCACACAGATAACCATAATAGCTGGTTACAGTAGCAGTACAAACAAAATAATTCGCGACATTACCCCACTACAGTATTCTGTTCGCTATAATGCTATAAAAATAACTGGAATATGCGCAGTATCCACGTCAGTTAACTGGCGTATTATTTTACGGCATATGCTGCAAAAGTAAGTGTACTGGACAGCTTTTCTATTTGCTGGCCTCATTGTAATTTAGAATCTATGGTTATACAAAAAAAGAGAACTTTGGATTTTAATTCTTCCAAATTTTTAAGCACGTTTATAATTTGAATAACATAATTACCAACCTATTATATATTAGTTTTTTTGTTATTTAACAATAGATAATTAACATTAAACTACGTTGTACTACTTTAGAGTGAGCATTGTTTACTTCGTGTTACAGCTACATATACGTATTTTTTATGGAGGTAGTAATATAAGCTAACAATATAGATTCAATAGACTAAATATTTTTTTTACTCTTTTTTTTTTCTTGCCTAGTTTTTCGCTGGTTGGAGAGGCTAGACAAGACGGAGATTCTTGAAATGCCTCGTATCTTTTTTCCCATTATTCTATACATAAAACCACTCATAAATTTTTACTAAAAGGTTAAGTTTTTTAATATTTATCATTCTGTTTAAAAAATATAAGGAAAAAAGAAATCGGTATCATAAAAAGTTTAAAGAAATGTAAACTATAAAAAAAAATGTTTAATGTCTATCAATTGTAATAATTTTATTGGAGTATGTTACGCATCGGTTTAAAGATACGAACGAAAAAATATGTATGATGAATTTTCATTGTGCAAAAATATTCAGAGATACTTGCCAATATTCATAAATGATCTTTATTAATTGCTGTGGAGTTACAATAACTTATAATTATTCTTACAAAATCACGAAGCGTTATCTTTATTATTATACAGTTTTTAAAAAGAATCCCGACTTCGATAATTCCTTTTCATTGTTCGAATTATTATATAAAGATGTTGGTACCTTAAATAAAAAAAAGTCTAAATGTGGGAATGGGAAAAAACGATATGATTGATTTTTAAGTTATTGATTCTTGTTAAAACTTTTTTCCTTTCCCTGTTTATGCTCTAGTGTTTTTTTTGTTGTGAAAACGTGATATTATAATTGATTAAGTTATTTTGCATTCGTTACTATAAACGAATTAATAATAAATCGTTTTTAATTGAATGTTCTAAGGAAGGAACGTGGAAATATTTTTTTTTGGTGAATTATTTATCGTTTACGAGAAAGTTTTGGAGGTTTAAAGTGTTTTGTAAAAAGTTGATAACAGTAAATATATATATATATATATATATCTACATAT
>DWQX01002073.1:0-23620 GCA_018245475.1 Pharmacophagus antenor
TTAACTAGATAATTTATTCTATCTGCACATTGTAATGGTTGTCTAAGTTTCATTAATTTATGGACTACTATAAAGTCACTCTTGAATCAATAAATTAAACCCTCCTGTTTAGCTGTAGTATTCTTTAACAGTAATGAAACAATACTTCACCTTGATTTTACTTGAAAGTAGATGGCAAAGCGTGGTACTACATTACATTCTAGCACTAACGTGTATGACTGCCGAGAACATACAAAAAAAAAAAACATCCAAGTTTATCTTCTCGTGACAGGGCAAGCAGTAAACCTCTGCGCCACGAAGGCACTTAAATGAGTTTTAAATCATTCTACCTACACGATCTCCCCAAAATAAATGCTTTCGGCCACGAGTATTTAATTTCTCAATAGAAGTAACTACATTGTCTGTAGCGGACTGTCTTCTATTGAATCTTGACGTACCCACTTTGTTCGTGAAATCATCTGTTGAAATACTTGGTAAGATCCCTTTCCACCTGAATAATAAATTCGCTTACACGCTTTCGTCACGACAATTAACATAGTACTACAAAAAATACGAAATCGTCTTTCGATGTGAACGTGTGCGCCTCGAGAAACTTTTCACAGACATCACTGTTTAAAAGCATTTTAATATCCTATATTAATATGCTCGTGGCAATAATTTTTATATTTTTCTAATTCTACAAAAATTCTCTTTATCATATCGTACAATATAAAGTAGGGAGATATATGTTTATGAAATATCAATGAAAATTGCCTTTGGTCTTGTTAAGCTAAAGATTTGAATAAACGAGCATAATAATAATTGTTGAGTCTATAGTGTAGGTACGATGTGACAAATTAGACTATAACTTTGTCCGTTCTATTATAACTTCGCTCCTCTATGCTCTTCATATTTCCATTTGATATTAACGATATTCAGTAAACAGATCTTTTGTTGCCACAACAGAGTCGCATTGTTAAGAACTATATTATTACAGTTTTATGATGTAACGACAATAGTTTCAGTTACTAAAGCAATATTAACTACACTAATAAGATGAAAACGTAGGCCATTACAGATACAAAGGACTCAATAATTTACTGTTATTCCTTTACTTCAATGCGCGGTAATGTTTTATGGATCCCTTTTGTTTTTTTTTTGAGAGATAAAGCAACGAGCACCTTTTATTTTTTTCAAATCAGAATATTCTAATTTGATTCTCAGTACTCTAGGGGCAAGATCTTATGATTATCGAGAAAGTAACTACAAAATAGTTTCCTCTTCTTTATCAATATCCTTTTAGGTTTTTCTAAACTTGGTATACTATAGTCATATATGGTACCTTCACATTGGTTTTTTGCGTCAATGTTTTTCCCTATTTTATATTATTTTAGCAACACATACTGACGCACTTTATAGGTTGCCCCAGTTAACCATACCAATATAAACTTCTAGCATGTTTTCTTCCCAAGAACGTCGGCAGTCATCATGCCGATTTAAGTTTTTGAAAATGTTCCTCAAAGAGATTTGGTATTTTTTTAATTATTGATGTAAGTCGCAATGAAGAATTAACTTCTTAATAAAAGGTTTGATCTAAATATTTACATAATATACCAATCTGCTTATTAATACTAACGAAAGTTCTTTCTCAATTCCTTGTTACTTGTAGGTGGTCTAAGTCTATCTTGCCTGAGATTCTTCTTATATAGCCAAACAATAGCTTATTGTATTACGACTTAAGTGGAGCTGCAGCTAGTGAAATTATTGAATAATCGAGGTTTATCCTCTTAACACCATGATAATAGAAACGAGTGTAATGTGATAAATACATAAATAGCACCTTACTGTTATGGGCTGGCATAATCTTTATTACAGAGATATTCCTGCTTGTTAGCGGTAAGACGTTTCGTAAATCAAAAAAAGGGCCATTATATTTCGTCTTCCTCGCTTCAAAAACTTTGTTCTTTGTAAAATACATTAATGTATGTCTTTCGTTATGAAATTATCTGAACTTGTATACATAGATATAGAAAAATATAGAATTGTCGTATGTTAATGTGACAGTATTGTGGTAATGTATTTATATTACGGTTTGAACGCATATTGAATTTCACAATACCGAATTTACATAACCAAGAGCTCTCTCAAGACTGTAAAATAGTATAATATGAGGCCGCTATGCGTAATATTCTCACTGAATATCGTCCATCGCAGCTAGGATTTACATGCGTCGTTTTACGACTTCATATTGGGTATCATATGTTTACTGTGTGCTTCATACCTGAAGTAATTTGATTGTATTCATTACTACTATTGAAAATTTAGTCTACGCAAGTAGTGTCGAGGTTTTAATAGCAATGTGTAAATTTATTGTAAAGGTATTATAAACCTCTTACACAGTATGAATATTAAACTGTTTTGTTCCAGTAATGCTTTAAGTACCTTAAACAACATTTGGGTTAGACTTTGGTCACTATCGAAATCGAATTTATTGGAGTAACGGACTTATAGTATTTACATAATTTTAATCGGTAAATTATTCACTATCTAAATTTTTATGAACGTGAATTGAATTATAAATTTGAATATCATTGTTGACATAATTGTTCATTTAAAATAACTTAAAACACAATACAATTATGTCAACATAGTTGATGCTAAAATGAAATTTTAATTTCTAGTTTCTGATGGCCAGGGAATAAGAACATTATTTTAAAATAAATTTATAAACATTGCTGTAGCACTCTTGATTTACCTCTTCGGATGAATACAATGCCTGTGGACCACCGGTGATCAGCGCCACATAGAATATTTGCGCAACATTATTAATTTAATCATTTGTCATTGAGAAATATAACTTTATAACATTGCAAAAGAAAACAATGGGTCTAATACACCCGGAAATATCTAGTGAAACAGTCAAACATAAATTTTATTATAATCCTAACACTACAGGTATCGTTTCTAATTAATCGGAATTTCTCCGACGTGACGAAAATATTACTGACGATTTAGTCAGAATGGCGGGATGCGGCTGTATGAGGAGAGCAGAGGACCGCATATTGTGGAAGCATATAGGCGCAGCAGTAGAGTGACACAGGCTAATAATGATGATGATGATGAATGATGAACAAAGATATCTTTGACGTCTTCAAATAGCTTAACAAATGATTTTGAATTACAGATACGGAAATTAGTTAGAACTAATTAAAACTATTTAGCTTTTTCATATACACGATGCCGCAGATACATATTTCCATTAGACTCAACACATCAATCTGTCAATATATTTTAAATAAAAACTTATTTGAAGATGTGAAAGTTTTAACATGTGCTGTGCCAGAGCGTTTTTTGAAGATTGTGTCTTTGCGGGCTTGTGAGGCTATGTGGAGACAATATATCAATCCTTCATTTAGTAAACGACACCATAACTTATTTTTAATATGGACTAAAATTGTATGTAATTATGTCAAACTTAAAGTAATTATTGAAGAAAACAGGTGGTCAAAATTTTTTCAAGGGTGTATACGTCCCACCTGGTATAGAACGTATTAATAATTATTTATATATAACAGTAAAGCGAACAATATACATTTTTAGAAGTCTGTCTTGATTTTTTAAATTGGAAGATCTACTTAAATATTAATTTTTACCATACGGTTTCAGGGCACAAAACTAACAATGTTCTATTTTATTGCAGAAGCCGGACCTACCAGCTTGGCTGACCTACGCCAGGAGGAGATGAGGGGTGCAACCGTACCAGCGTCTACCTTAAACAGTCTATTATCAACTTCAATTATACGTCAATGTACCGGACATAAACGCTAACTTACAACTAGGAAACGTTTCTTTATGTATTAATATTTCTAAGAAGTACTACGTAGTTTACCATTTTTATCATCATCGTATTATTTTTATTTTCTAGACGGCTATCCTTTTCTTTTGTGCCAGTTCAAGTTATTTATTTATTTTACCAGAACACTTCGTATTTGCTACCATTGACAATGTATTTGTACTCTTCTAGACATCATTTGTTAAACTATTTAGAATATCTATTCAGTTTCGTATAATAAACGTAAAGTATAACTCTAGATCAAATATGATTGTAACGTTATTAATAATTAAAGCAATTGAGAAAACGTATAACTAAATTGTTGTTTCAATTAAAAAAAAAAACTTATTATCTAATACGTGAAATAATTAAAATAGTACTGTATAATACTTACACAGAGGACCGAACACCGTAAAAGTTCAATTTTAATGCCTACCTAGCTTTGTTATCCTCTTGACTTATGACTCGAAAATCCGTAATTCGATTCTGGAGTCTCATAAATAGAGCAATTTAGGTGGTACGATTTACCTGACCAGTTACTACCATCCACAATGTTAATATGCTGCAATAACAGCAAATCTAACAGTCGAACACGAGAGCAAGGGTACATACACGACATTGTCTGTTAAGATTGTGTGATATTGAAGGCAAATATTAGAAAAATAAAAAAGCTACATGTAATAAAAACACAAGTAAAAAAAATATTAAAAAAAAAACACAGTTTCTCCAAGAGTTCAGCAGAAAACTATTAGTTTTATCTTACTCCTTACTACTAAATAATATTAAAATATATTTTGTAGATAAAAATTATTGTTAATTTTCATACGTTGGTGCATTCGATGAAGGTCACAGATTATCAATATAGTGTCTAGTAAGTATTAATAGTATACAGATTGTCAATAACTCAATCTTTGTTTTTCTGGACCATTGCCCACTTACGAAAAATGTAAAATGTACAAAGCAAATCTACATAAAAAGTAAAATTTCCGCTACACAGGAACTAGTCAAGCGAATTTAAATTGGAAAAAGAAATTCTTTCTCTGTTGTTTTATGTTAGTGCTTTTAAGTAGTTTGAATGTTTGTATTGCATAAGCAAAAACCTTTTTGGCAAAACATTATCACTGCTAGCTGGTAGTAGATTGTTTACTAAGGGTCGTGTAGATTGTGTATGCTGCAAATATTAACTAAAATCAACTACCTTCAGGTTTGAAAAATGGAATGCGTACACATAAATTTACCTTCTGGATGACTGGCAATGTTCCACTAAAAAAATATTTTTACCTCATACAGTTACGTACGAGGTAAAAAATTGCATTTAAATGGACCCCGAGGAATCAGATTTCGGCATCGGTATTTCCGGACAATTACGAATTAGATAACTTAAAGAAAAGAGCCTTTTTATTTCTTAAAGGTCGACAACGCAGCTGCGATACACTGAATGTTGCGGCTGTCTATGGGCGACGGTGATCATTTTAAAATAGGTGAACCTCTCGCTCGTTTGCACACTCTCAATATAAATAAAAGTAGCGGTCTAATGGTGACGAGAACAATGCATTACTACGTTAAAGTTTTGAGCGTAATAAGTGCTAGTGATGTCCTCCGTCGGAGGCGCTACGAGCATTTGTTTTAGATATCTATGTATTTAAACCGTGTTTAAATAATATTAATACATAAATATACGATAAGATATTACAGTAATAACACGTAATAAAAATGTATTCATTCATCGTAAATCATGTTTCAATGTTAGCAGTAAATATGGAGTTATTAAGCAGCGCCATCTATGTACATAATTTATCACTTACTATTTGTTTAAAAATTATTTAGGGGCTCGCGATAATATTAATATTTTATTATTGTGTTAAAATTTGATCTATCGATTTTAAAACATTTTATTAACACAATGTAAGAAATATAGAAACGCAAAAGAGGGGTTTCCGCAGTGGTTATTCGTCACTCGCTATCAAATGGCGCCATTTGTTTTATTTGCTGACATTACTTCACCAGCTGCAGTACCATGTTACTCTGTACAAATAAACACCTTGTAACAATTGTAGTAAATTTAATTCTTTAATACCACCGATCCAAAATACGTTTTTGCACTCTGGCCAACATTACTGTGAAGTAACCGATCTTCTCAAACTTTTTGTGAAGAACAATATTACTTACCATCAGCAACATTGACCATAATAAAACTTTTTTTACATATGTAAATTCATTTGCAGTATGGAAGGGAAAATAACAATAGATTTTTTTTTGTTTACCGTTTAATTATCCTAATCATTATTCCGTCAGTACATCGAAGTAATATTAAATAACCATCTAGCTTAAACTGTAAGCACAATTATCATTATCATTTCAATAATCATTACTACAGGCAGATCGTAATCTTACCTGATTTTTTTTACATTCCAAATTGACAAAGATCATATGCATAAGCACCTAGTTTATACAACCTTACATTTATTCGTAATGACAATTAGTAGGACATACCATCGCTGATTATTCAAAAATTACACGCAAAAAATCCGTGAATGAACAAATTTTAAGCGATTATTTATAGAAGCGAAAATATACAGACAATACGAAATATAAAAAGTCCTGTTAAATTTATAGATCACAATTGATTTAATAATAATAATGTAGTTTAAAAAAATGTATTTTTTTTCGAAACTATGTAAAAGTTATTTTAATGTACCCGATGAAAATGCAATTAGAGACAGCCAATATTAAATTGTACCTTATTTTATTTTTTTTATATACGACTTTACATTTTTCTACGATAAAGGGAAATTAGTTTGAAATTGTAAATCAAACGTGTAAGATCGTAAAGGTTAATTACGTTTACGTTTCACTATACTCGTATTCTCCTACCAGTAATCTAATAATCTATCAGTAATTTTTGACAATACTTTTTATTAGGGCGTTAAATTTACCGTTTGAATTTAATTTTCAAGTTTTTTTTAATTGAAGAGGAATCGTAGATTTACAATTTCAGAAATGAAAAAAATCATCTAAGATAGCTACAGTAAGAAACTACATTTACATATAATAGATACAGAAGACGATAGACGGATGGAAAATCTGGGGGCTATTAGCTTTAATTTAATCTAAAAGTTCTACTTTAAAATACGTTAAAGGAGTTAACACTAAGAAGATTACAATAGGATAGGATTAAAAGGAGGTCTAACTTTAAATTTGGCAACTTAAAGGAGTATTTACATTGTGTTTTGATTAATTTAAAACGATGCAGATTTCTTACTAATCTAAGTACGTACTTAATTATTATACAACCATTTAGGGATAGGCGCTTTTAGTGCGTAGAATCGTTTATTCTACACATAATACAATCTCGTGGTTTGTGATGTCTACAGTTTCATTTCGTGTATCTCTCTCTCTGTGTTGTTATAGTTTATTTCTAAATTTTAAACTACAAAGCGAATGTTTTGGCGTCAAAAACGTCTTCCTAAAATTATTGTTATTCTAAATTTAGGGTTATCAATTATATCTTAATTTAGGTAGAGGCTTTGAGCAAAAATACAAACACGGAAATATTAACTCACAGCTCAAACCCTTATACCTTCTTTCGTATTGAAGTAACTTATATTAAATTATATACAATGCGTTCATTATTATGTACCAGCTAAACCATTAAAATAATGTTCTTATTTAGATCAACAATGAATTTGTTGTTGTCATTGCAAGGAAATATTACAGTTTATGTTCTTATCCGTAATTTTGTTCATTAGTGTTTAAAGTAAGAAGGTGTTACAAAAATATTCACTGAAGTCTTTTAGTCTTAAATATTACATAACAGTTTTATTTATAAAGAACGATTGTCATTTTGTGTAAGATTTGAAATAACGCCCAACCTGTTATTTACTTGTAGTTTGTCTGCAATTTTTGTTAATTCAACTTCAGTTCCTTCCTTAAGAAGTTCCCAAAGTCGATTTTTGTCTAAAATTTCATAACCTTCTCTATTTTCAGGTGCAATGTCAGACTTCACCGGATCGATGAGAGATTTAGAAGTTTCAGATATTGGTGTCGGTGGTATTTTATGAATTTCTTTGTTAATAGATTTCAGCGTTTTCGTGATTAGTTTTTCCGTATGAGTGGGCTTAATTTTAACTTTAGACATTTTCGAGTAGGTTTTATTATTTTCAATAAAATCAGACTTTATAGTATCGTTTGAGTTTATGTATAATTGAGGTTTCTTTATTTGTGTCATAGGTTTTGGTTTTTTAGTTTTGTAGTGCATCGTTTGTATGTTGCTTTTTGTAATTGCGGCAATTGTATGTGGTATAATTGTTGTTTCTTTGTGTGTAGTAATTGTATTATTTATAACTGTAGACGTTGAATTATTCACAATTTTGAAAGTACCGTTAGTGTTTTTGTTGCTCGTAACATTTTGGCTGGTTTTAATATCATTTTTTAATTGTGATTGTACGGATATGTTGCTCTTTATCAACATTATAACACTATGATTCATATTAGTCACTGTATCATTGTCAAGTTTGATAAAGAATTTTTCTTGTTTATCACCATAGGTTGCTTTTAAAGTACCTTTTCGCCTCGGCAAAGTTTTCTTCTTTGATTCTTCTTTTTTGGAAAAGTACTTTGGTAGCTTTTTTATATTTATTTCTGTATTTGCAGTAGTTATTAATGGTTGCAAATTATTATCAACCTTTTCATTGTTCGTTATATTAATATTTTCAATAACAGAAACGTTAGTATTTTCTGTAGATTTCGGATGTGCACTATTGTTAGAAAAGTTATTTTTTATTTTAATAACTGTTACGTTAGAGTCTTTAACATTTTCTTTCGATGGAGGTATCTCGGTGGTTATTTTTATATCTTCAACTGTTGTTTTTGGTACTTTAGTTGTAGTACCTTCATTGTCTTTGATTTCAGAAACTGTAACAATTTCTATAATTTCAGCATGGTTATCATTTGTTTTTAAATTCAGTATTGTATGGCCGGTTTCATTTGGTTTCCTGAATTCATAATCTCTACTACATATTCGTCCACATTCACAAATATTGTCTATACTTGATGTAGTCGTAAGACTTGCTATTTCAGTTTTATCGAACCAAGTAATAAAGTCGTCATCGGTGATTCCTCTGAGAAGCGGACTGCCTGGTCTAGCATGGAAAAAGGTTTCTACTGCTAGATCTGGACGTGTAGATGGATATATTTTAACAAAAGCTGGTCGCAGACTTGTGATAACAAAATTAGATCGGGTTTCGTAAGTTACACATACGGGGCAAGTAGAACTTATCTGTGAAACAAAAAACAATAGCTGTAGTAAAAACATGACTAATTCGCATTGAACGTAATAAGTATTGTTAAATAGATAGAAAATAATAATCAAGTCTGTTAAAAGAACTAAGTGTGTACTTCTTGCTACATAATAAAATCACGTGTACTAAATAAATACGTTTATTTTGGTACAAAAGGTTGTCAGTAAGTGGTTGTGGCTTCTTAGAAATTGGCGCAGTGAATAGGACGCAAGATTGGTGTACACAGTAGCATCTGCGTTGAAACATTAAAATTGAGCATGCGGGTGATAAGCACGCACACGGTGCCGACGCTTGAACATCTTAAAAGACAGCGTTAGGTCTAAACATGTGGAAATACTTACATTGGCAAAAACAAACCATACTGATTCACCCCTTGAACCATATTGAAGGTCCGCAAATGTAGCGCCGTCTAAAACTACAGGGTTAACGGAATGTAGCTCGTATCCCGAAAATAGAGACGACTCAAGACGTAAAATACCAGAACGCTCTTTTCCTTTCCACCTGGAAGAAAATGTTTAATTATTCTACTATTTAAAAATTTGTTGTTAAAACTTCTCGTTTATATAATAACTAACTTGAAACAGGTTTTAATAATCAATGTTGGTAAATTTCCTTGAAGATCTTCAATGGTACTTCTTTCTGGGTGAATTTCTTCGATAATAGCCGCTTGGATATTTAAAAGAGCATTCTCTGGTTTAGGTGTGTAAGTAGAGTACGATATCGTTCCCTGAAAAAGAAATGCCAAATTACTTTCATGAACACAAGGCAGGAGGAGATAGTATCTTTAGTCAGTCATTGTTCACGCGGTGGTGTAAATAATGAATATTCATACTAATACGTGAACTTATTTTTGATGGTTTAACGGAAGTTCTCAATCTGAAAAGTATATTGTGCGTTTTAATGTATAGAAATAAACAAGAAAGAAAGCAAAGAAAAAGAAGTACACAACCATAAAGAGACTAAAAGCATCTCTATAGTCTGAGGTCGCAGCGTATCCACCATTCAAACTTTGTTTTTACCCATCACCTAACACCAGCAAAAATTTATATAGGTGGGTTAGAAATTTTAAAAATGTTTTTAGTATTGATCAAACGCTATAACAAAAGACACATGCTGTGAATCATGACTAAAGACATACCTGTACAGTAGCACAACCTGCCCCGGTAGCGTATACAAATACTTTAGTCGGTAAGCCGGGAAGTTGTAATGGTCGCGGAGGTGTTTTTGCTCGTAATTCCAATGTATCAGTTAGCTCCATACCCGCAGTTGCTAGAGAAACTGTCAGAGCACGATGTCTGAAAAGAAAATGTCAATTTGATAAATAAATAACAACAATTTATTTAGAACTTGCATAAGTTTCCACGAAAAAGTAATAAAGAAAACTTAAGATTTGATTGTAACTTTGAAGTTACAATCAAATCTTAAGTGGAATAAGCATATGAGTGGTGATAGAATCATAATTCCAACACCACTTATATGCTATGTCACAGAAGAATTCGGTATTTCTATCTTCTGTCTGAAGTCTGAATTCAAACCACAGTTTCAATTCGGAGTTAATAAATATTGAATGATTTTTTTTTTAAATGACAAAAATATACAAATATGCTATAGCATTACAATCAAGTATTAAACACGTTTTAGTAAAATAGTTTTATTTTTAATTATATAACACATCTACGAAAAATTAAGAATACAGCATTTTTAGTAAAAAAAAAATGTATATTTATGGGACATAACACCGGATACATTTTATTAATCTCTTTGGGGGCAATGTTTAATTCAAGTGTCTTTCTTACCAAACTTCAAATTGTTAGACAAGATTCAAATGGTTACCTGTCATGCGCCAAAGCGGCGTACTGAGCTGCAGCTTTCGTAGCGCTGTACGCTAGACTCGGGTGGCGTTGTAGTGTGGACGCGCGGTAGTAAAGGAAGCGAGCGGCAGCCTCGCCTTCAGCTAGTGCACCCCTAGCGCAAGCCGCAAGTAACACCCTCACACCAGCCACGTACTGCTCCATGGTAACGGCTTCTGTAATCAATAACAGACGCAATAAACAAGTTTAAAGTAATCAGGTTACCTTGTTTCAAACAATTGCTAATCTTATCTTCATAACTGGACAATACTTCGACCTCATGGGATCTATTGTTTCCCCCCTTTCTCTCTTTCTCATGACTATAAAAAATATTACGTATTACTAATACTTTTCCAATTCACAATGGTGCTTGTTTTTAGTAACTGAGTTTATTTTATTCATCACAACATGCGTTGTATTTAACTTGTGACATAAAAGATGTATAATACTACATACCTAATTTTTTATATTGAAATTTTACTTAATTTATTTTACATTGAAAACATGCTATCAAAAATGTTTTAAGTAATGATAAAAACGCCAAACGTAGATTATCAGCATTTTATACTTCGAGAGGGATTTAGATGTTTTTTTGCTTTTTCTAAAACGAGTCCAAATTTTGATTTTAATGTAGTTTTTTCCTTTCGATCTTAGTGTAGTTGATCTCGTTACGCTATGTCGAAAAAATTCTATATTAATAGCATAATGCTCACATGATTTTCTGTTATTAGCATCATTAACTATTTTTAATTTTTTGATAAAATGAAAAAGAAATATAAAATTAATTTGTCCAGTGTATAGTATTAATCAATTTACCATACGAAGTTGTTTTGATATTTCTGGACGTATCTTCTAAAAGCCAATCTGCCGCGTCTTTCCTAGGAGCCGGCCACCCAAATTCACCTTCTTCCGTAGTCGAGGCATTTCTTAATATCAGTAGAGCTTCCGGTACAATCGGACTCCTGAATTAAAAAATCAATGCTTTATGAAACTTATAAACGATGTGAATAAAGAAATTGTAAAAGAAAAACTATATTATAATCTAATTAAAAAAAGTAACAAACATGTAGTTTCTGTTTTCATAGCCCATTATAGATCTGGTGACAGTTTTTTTTTTAAATAAAGTTAGATTATTTACATTAACAATTATTACCGTAATACCTAAAACGTTTGCATTTTGAAGTCTTTTAATCAAAGTATAGTTTCTAATATTAATAAACATGGATATTTTTTATTTTTTAAAAACTTTATGGAAATAGGAATTCTTGTTCGATTTCACTATTAAAAAAAAACACGAATGTGTAAAATAATGAAAATATAAACTTTTGTACAGTTCCAAATACCTTTTTATATGCTTAAATTTAGCGCCATCTACCTTTAATATATTAGACTAGCACGTGGAAGCATGTACGCAGTGAAGAAGAATATTACACTAGAAGGGAACCCTAAATATTTTTTGGATTAAGAATACAAAAAAGAAAAACAACAAAACATATAAGTGGTAACATATTCAAAGTTAAAAACGTAGCAAAACAAGCTTGTTCGTACGATTAAACATTGAGACTGATATTATAAAGCATTTTATTAAAGAAACATTACCTAGCAAGAACCAGTGCCAGGACGGTAGCAGCTAGTGCAGCGGGAGATGTAAGATTGTGTATATTTTTTTCCAAGTAATTTTGACTTTTCTTCGCGACATTTACATCGAACTGTAAAAAAATATATTTATATACAACACGAGTTCCACAATTATTAAATAGCTTTAAATTACGATATTGTTAATTTTATTTCTGGTACCTCATTTTCAACGCCAATTTCTAACAAAGCTGTTAAAGTTTCAGCTGTCACTTCAACTGTCCTCTCCCATTCTATTTCTTCCTCTGTCATGTTACCATCTTTATCGTAATAGTAATATTCATTTACTTCCGCTTCGGTGCCATTTATTTTCTTTATATCCACCGGGTAGTAATCCACTTCTTTATCAGCGGGCAACGGAGCAAACGATCCGTCAGGCTCTTGACGCGTTTGAATCCATTTTTTGATAGATTGAAGTAAATTTGGATCGACCGGGTAGTAAGATTGTATTTTCGTTAAAATCTCTAGCGTTTTTATAGTAGACAGATGACTGCTCATGGCTGGGTGGTCGCTAAACGAGTTGTCACTTTTCCGGAACGATAGTAAGATCTGGACCTGTAATTTATATAAATCTCATGAAGAAATACATTGTAGCAATAATTGTACTCCACGTATGTACGTATATAGCAATACTGTATATTGTAAGTCATAGCGTAAGTTTTTTTTTCTTTATAACAAAGCAATGACACAAACACAATATTCACCTCGAAGAAAGTAACATTGATTAAGTCTTCTCACCCTAGTAATATCAAAAGCTATATCACCTATTAAACCGCTATACCGCAATGTAAGCATACGTCTCCTTTATTGAAGTGATAGCTGCAAATATTAAATTCGACTGCTTCTACGACGCTGTGGTTTACCACTCGCTTTGTAACTCAAAGAACCCTCGAAAATTCAATTTCAGGGCCACACGATTAGTAGAGTTTGAATTAGTTTTTTAAAACTCTCCTGGTATTGCATTGATGTTACAGATATGAGAGCCAGTCTATTTAGGACGTCACACTTCATCACTCACTCAACATTTAACGTCACGTGTTAGCCCGTTGCCTGAAAAAAAGTTGAATTAAATATCCTATTGTTATTTACCTGCACGGGCAATTTTTTTAGAATCTTTTCCCTTTCAGCGTCTTCAACTAAATGCGGAATGTGCTCCAATGCTAACAGCGGCGCTAAGCTGGCTGATGCAGCAGACAACTGGGAATCTTTCCACACCGCAGTCAGTTGGTCGGATGAGTCTGTTAGTAGACTATATAAGGGCAGGTGAAGCCCACCGGATACTAGAAGAGTGCCGCTTGCCGAACCCGGGACAACTCCGTGAGGAAGACCCAGCTCCAGGACTTGGGAAAAGCCAGCTTCTTCGTTGAAATTCCAAATTCTGTAACGTTTGTAATGGGTATAATTATTAATAAAATTCTTAATTATCGTTTTGTTAATAAATATTGCGTTAATGTAACAAATCCGCTCATAATGACCCTAGAAGAGCAGTATAATAAGTTTGGAGCATATCTAATCTTTCTGTCTTTAAGTACGTAGCTGTAAAAAGCCAGAATCAATTTTGTTTAGAAGGTTCTCGAAATCGATCTAGTGTATATTCATCTTAGCAATAAATGTATCCATTTATTATAAGATTATTAGTTCTCTACTTTCTGATTCACTTTAAGAGGTTGGTATTTCATAACCTACTTTTAATTTTGTTTATTGGTTATTTTTATTTGAACACATTACGCGTTTCTTTTCGTATGCATTGTAGTTTAATTTTTATTACTTTTACTAGTTAAATCCTTTTATCTTAATTAATATTGTAATAATTCCTTTGAATATATGATGTATTTATTGAATACTATTGCAAGTACCTGAAATCTGCTTTATCCCCCCACAGCGCACTGAATCCTACGTAATTTATTCTCATGTCAGCAGTTAAGGGCCATACGAGAAGCCTACGTTCAGACGGCGCCGCACCTCTGCCGACCGACAATCTCCCACCTTCCCACCACACCCACCACGCGCACCACGATTCAGCTCCAGAGCATTCGTCATCGCTCTCCGTCTGTTCTGCGCTGGCCAAGTGTACGTCATAGCCTGTAAGGTGATAAACAGTTTTTTCTTTACCTTTGCGTACCATTTAAATTTATTCCTGTATAATAATTTTAAGGAATTATCCATATTTATTATAAAAAACATATAAATATTGATACTACCTATATAGAGTGTACGTACCATGCTTTCCCTTAGCGATCCAAACACGGGTTCTCTCGAATACAACTCTGTACATGTCCTCCGAGGGCTCGCGTATGGACGACAGGGCTACGTGGGCGGCTCGTTTGGCTCGCAGCTCCAGGACGAGGCCGGCGCGGTTGCGCGGCGCGGCCACCCACTGCCACTCCCACGAGCCACGGGAGGAAACCGCCAGATGTTCTAGAACCATTAAGCAGAAATATTAGTATCATAGTTACTAGAAAGATGGTTTTCGGAAATTGCTATGGTCGCGTAAGCAACATTGTGCAACCTCAAAGGTATAATGTTAGTGCGACGCATCAAAATATCGACAGTTATTCAGCGACAGAATATAATGAAAATGCATGTAATGTCTGATGCAATTTGCGCGGACATGTAATAGTACCTTATAAATATGGAAGAGATAGAAACCCGAGAATTAACTGAAATTGTGTATAGAACGCAGTAATTTAAATACGTTAAAAATATACTAGTTAATCATTTATATTACACCACGCGTTGTACTTTACGTAAATACATTTTTAATCTTTAGTCATTACGAGTTATACAACTAGACAGCTTTAAATTTTAAAAAACAAGAGAAGTCAATGTTAAAAATACTAAAGAAATTATTGGAATACTCTGCAGTTTGAATGCGTCATTAAACAACTCAACAATGCAATTGTATGCAATGGAAATGTCGTTAACAAACGTAAATTCATTTCACTAACAGAGTTCACATCTGTATCGGCATTTCTGTAGCGCTTTGAACAGAAATTAACAATGATAGACAGTTGAAATCATTGTCACAATTTATTGTGAAAATTTTTGGATGTTTTTTATTTTTACTTTTTGTGCGATATTGATGTCGACACAATTTTTTATGTGATAAAACTGGAAAGAGGTGAAATTAATGACACACTGACACATTTATTAGTAACGTAAAACTCACCATTAGCGCAGAAGTAAGCGCTCTGCGTGTCGCTTCTGTGAAGACCTTCGGGCAGCACAAGTACGCTCGCCGACCTTATCACGGACCCCACGAGGGTCTCGTTGTTGAATGATGTGTAGGATACAGAACAATTGTCCGCACTGTACCCGGTTACTTCGACTGAAAAAACAATGTTCTAGTAAAATAAGAAATATTCGAATGATCTTAGTTGCTTTGAATTATCGGCGACTATTGCAGCTTCATCGGACACAACTACTCTTTTATTTTGGATCCAGGAGCTAACATTGTAGTAAAATTTGTAATCTCCAATAATTTATATATGCATGAACTCATTCAGCGACTTTAGGTGAGATGGGCCATAAACACACCTGTTTAAGATGCTATACATAAGGCTAAGAACAGAAAGAGCTGGTGTAACATCATAGGAAACACGTTAGTCAGTATTGAGGAAACGAATCAAAGATATAAAGTGAGAAAGAGAGAAAGAGAAAAAGAGAGAGAGACAGACACATAGTAACCAATAATAAAAAAACAAAATTATACGTCATCACGAATTTAAATTATTATTATTATGAACATATGAACTATTTTTTACCATTGGTAGATCTCTAGGAAATATTTCAGTTAATTTGCATCTGTTTGATGACATCAGATTGCCAGTACGGTGGTAGACACTGCCACCAAAACAATACTGTGAAAACATTACTGTGTTCCAGTTTAAAGGCCACTACAGTCGGAAGTATTACAGGAGTATCGAGACAACATCTCCGCTTACGTTCAATAATGTATGGTTAGCTGTGTTTTACATACTATTAATATTAGGAATAAAAAATAGGTCATTCCCACTGTTATGCTTCATAAAGTCAGAAATTGGTCAGTTCAGTGTCTTCACAGAACCGAAACGCAAGGCGTTTTTACAAAAAATATCAAACGATTGCACTGGATTGATAACTTGCGTATAAAGCACAATTTATTATTAAGAAAAATATTTAAAAATATAATATTAGGAAATCTTTGGTATTTTTTTAATAAATCTGTTAGAGGTGGATTTTTTTTTAAATATCATAGAGTGCAGATTTGAAAGCAAGCAAGTTTACACGCAATATACAGAGTAAAGTATTCTGTTATAAATTTTACGATATATAAAGAATTTTTACATAAGAGCGCATGGTACGTTTTTTATTTAACTCTGTGTCTCATACGTCAACTGTTACGCAGTACAAATTAAAATTGACATGTTCGCACGTCGAACTCAATTGGTTAAATCGTGCAACCTTTTCCTATAATTGTTAGTACAATTGCAAATACAAAACACTCGACTTTCTCTTCAATTTTTCATAGAGAAATACATACTGATTTTAATGAAAATACGACTTACTTCAATAAAATAATTTTGCCTTTGTGTGAGTACATTCGATATCGCTCGGGAGATTTTCGTTATTTGTTTTGGAACTGCTATATGAGGTTATAGAGGATTAATTATAATGTCAACCCGTGTCTCCTATTGAACAAATACAAATTTTGTATGTTTCATTATTTCCCCAATGAGTGTACGTTATAGTGGGTCCCCTGATCTGCATAATACACGAACTCACGCCATTGATGCGATTGTTCTCGGTCGGGTTCAATTTAAATGTTAATTTGTGGCACAGCCATCAATTTGAGCACCTTGTTAGTATGCCGGTATTAATTTGAGTGTTGTCTTTCAAAGGCAATATAGCGAAATGTCAGTTAGTATACGAAAATTGGTGTTAAAATGTTCATATATAATTATTCACAGATCGGAATAATGGATTACGCTATGAGGTAATTTAAACATTTTTAACGAAACGTATTTCACTAATACATGTATTATAGATATTCCAGCTCCTGCTATTACATAGTATTTCGAGATTTTTTAACTTTTCTAAATTCAAAAAAATTTAATGAGCAAAAACTTGATCAAAACTCTATATACTGAATGACCTTGGCATTTCTTAACACGTACCTTGCTACGTAGGGCTTTTACTACCCACCCTGAAGTTTACTTTGAAAATGTGTTAACCGTGCGTTTATTAAAATTGTTATATTGGGGAGAAAATGTGGGAAATGGTTTAATGGTTATAACCATGCCTCCTACATTAGGGGTCGCGGATTCGATTTCTGCTCAGGACAGACATTCGTGCGATGAAAGTTTGTATTTATTCTGCGTCTGGTTGTTTATCTATATTTAAAAATATCTACGTATGTATATATTTTAATTTATATTAAAACATAGTTAATTTACGAATTATTGAATGAAGGATTGTCACTCATACACGTCTATTGAGGCCACAACGGAAAAATCTCCTAAAAACGTGTTTAAGTCTCCTACATAGCATTAGAAAACGGTTTATTGTTGCTGATGAACAAAATCATGGTATAAAAATATATATTAAAAAAAAAATGTTATTGACATTAAACATGAACTACCTAAAAACCGAAAATGACACATGTCTGTTTGAATAGATTACGGTAATTAAGTTTTATTAGCTTAGATATAGTTGTTTGTCATTAATCACCCAACTTTAATATTATAATATGAGTTACAAAGTTACCGGCGTGTTACCGAGTTTCCACAAACTTCCGCCGAGATAGCAAGTTAACGTAGAGATTATTAAGGCAAACTAGATCACTGGAAGGAATAATGTCGGGAAGACAAAAATACTCGAGCTGTATTTAAAAAATTATAGACTAAAATTCTTTATTGACGAATGTATTTTTTATCGGTTATGGCCTAATATTTAACCTCGACAACACCTCATGTGAAGTGACACCGAAGCCAAAGATAGGAAAACGTGATCATCGAGAATTTGTCGTTAAATTCAAAATACATCTGTTCGAAATTAAAAAAAAAAAACATTTTGATTTAAAAATCCTGTAACTCGAGCATCGTGCTGATCGGAAGACAGATGTGCATTTTTCTCTATAACCCTTTAGTTTGACTGGAAAAGAATGCCTCTTGGCATTATGTCCGACTTTTTGTGCAGCTATACCGCTGAAAATGGGAATAAATAAAATGATAAAAAAATAGCTTCTTAGAGTAGCTGCGGCATGAGAAAATACGATATTTTTAGATTAAAAAAAATTTCTTCTGCATTTTTTATTACGTACAGCGTCGTTGTTTCTCGTTAAAGTTGAAAAAGTTTAGGGTGCTTCTCATTTCACAATAAAGCGGAGACGAGATCCCAGACTGGCAGCGTTTCGGAACTTCATTAAAATATCTTGCTCCAAGGATTATGCTTGGAATAATTTTTGAAGTCAGGTTTACCTATTGTTTACATTAATTTTAAATTCTCCGTCTCGCAGATCTGCGCGTATTCGTTTGGTCTTATTGAAATGAAATTAATTGAACCAAAGAATAAGCGTTTAAGAAAAGAACATGATTTCTTTTTCTGTTTATGACATTCTACAATTTTGTTTGTTACACCCCACGAGTTAACTTGAAAGAAATTACGTAGACCATAAATCAGCTGTCTGGAACGAGAGGTTTCCAGTCACTCATATGTTTGAGCTATCGTGCCACAGTCATAAAAGCCGGGAATAACTGTAATCGAACAGTCTACGTTATCTGTAATTATAAAATTTAAAGTTCTGACCGATTCCCCACTTGGTGAATGCTGTATATATCAAACGCACAACCTAATTTGTTGATCCTATTCGTACAGATCACCAACTTAGGTGTGTTATTTGGGATATTTATGTATTCAGTAATTAATACTAAATTCTACTCTTATATAGATGAAACAGGAGCAGGGGAGAGATTAAATTTCAATTAAATTTTTTATTCTCAGAGTCGTCGTAGGGTCTCGAAAATTGATATACATCTGACTAATCTCAACATTCACTTTAAAAACTAATTTATTTTTAATACGCAGGCAGACTGCTCAGGTAGATATTTTAAATTTTTCAGTTTTAAGAATAAGGATTGATATAGAAATTTACATAGTTAAGTTGCTCTAAAGACTCCTTATTGCTAAAAATAATACTTGTTTCACACATTTATATGAATGTTTATTTTTATATAAGAACATAATTAGTATCGACAAGTTCCTGAGGAAGTGGGGTTGACCTTTCAGTTCAAGGAGTTAATTTATCGATGCAAGCGTTACTTTGCGGAACTCCATTATTAGATAAAACATAAATTCAATTACTAATTTGCACTTTGTTTAACCGCAAATACTACGACTAAAAAACAATGTCAATGCGTTTCGTCCCTACACGTGGTACCTTTAGTGGATGATAATGGGTCGACAGCACGACGTCGAACCCATAACGATTAATGAAAGCGGAAATTAGCAAATTAATTATTGTTCTATCGGGTCGAGCGATTAAGTAAATAGTAGCGGACGGATGATGGCTAGTTGGTGTGATGTAATAATAAAATACGACGTCACCCGTGATGTTCTTCCTGCCCGGCGTGTTGACGGCGACGCGCACGACCAGCTGCGTGCCGCCGCGCGGCCCGAGCCGCAGCCGCTCCGTCACGTACAGCGCGCCCGTGCTCGCGAACGCGGCGCCCGCGCTCAGAGCCAGCAGCGCGGTCACCTACGTCAACGCAACGGTCATTCCGTTAATTGTCATAGAATTAATATAAATAATTTATAAATATCCGGGACATTTTTCACATACATAAATATCTCTTGGCCCAAGTAATGTTATAGGGTTATAAGATACCAATATACATATATAGATATTTTAAAATTAATTTTATATATTTAAGTATTAAATATATATTAACATCCAGACACAGAACAAACACAAATTGTTCATCACATGAATGTTTGTACTGAGCGGAAATCGCACCCGCGACCCTTGGTGTAAGAGGCCGTGTTATTACCATTACACTAACGGGCCAGTGAATATAATAACATTAATGTTGTAGCCCGTATTATCCCACAGTGTGTGACACACACGCATACACGCATATCTGTAAATCCTCTTTAGCTTATAGTTACTTTCCTCTATTTCATTCTTTCTTCAATCACTCATTCTCGTTCACAACTCTGCATCACTCACTGGGCGATAGTACAAGCGATTACCTCGCCAAGGTTCCCCACGGGACCTCATACTGAATTGAGCAAGTTTCATTCATTCATAGTAGGGTTTTGCGAATCCGCCTCACTAGCTACCACCCTCAATGTCAATCTGCCGCCATAACAGCATTGCTGTGTTCCAGCAGTCATACATGTGAGAGCCAGATATAATCTGGGCGAACACGTTTTACCATCTACGGCCTCATTGTCACTTAACACCAGATGAAGCTCAGTATTGAAGAAATTGAAGAAAGAAATTGACCCATAACTGATGAAAAAAAGATTGCTACGTTTTTTTAAGTGGTTTATAATATTTTAAAGATAATTTATGTATTTTAAACAAGGCTTATAACTAGGCTTCAGTTCTATAAACCGATAAATCTTTTTCAAGTTTTAGGAACGAGCTTCACTAAGGTTACCTACGGTGGTTTTAATTTTAGACGATTTACTGCTGAGGTCCAAGAGAGTAATATCAATAAAATAAGGAATAGTTACTCCCTCGTGTTATGATACTTGGAAGCCATCCCTCCGAGTATTATATAAGTCAATAATGTAACAAAGATGGCGTCAGCGTCTACCACACGTCCGGAGTTTATTGATATAGTCCCGATAGTAAATTATTATTGTCGAACGGTGTCTATATAAATGCAGGATGCATGGATACGTACTTGTCCTGGATATTCGGTGGAACTTTTTTCTTGAAACTTTGTCTTTGTGTTAACTATATACGAAGTCACGAATATGAAAGACGTGAAGGGATATTTTATATTGTTATTTTTTTTTAAATTGTTAGCATTAAAGTGGTAATTTTTAAATTATCTCTATCCCATTTCGTCTGACTCGTTGCCAGAGAAAACATAGCGTTTGGGTGAAATTTTCTGCAAAACTGTACCGCATTCGTTCGCTCAGTACTCTGACGTGGATAAACTTGGTAATGCAGTGAGTGTTGTGTGCGGGATATTTCAGTATTAGTGCAGATTGAGATGCATCCTGCATTGCAGCGTCCTGCGCCAGGCGCATAGGATTATGTCTATATTACAGTATCCCATTTTTGATTTGGCACGTCGGGAATAAGAGCGAGATATGCTGTTAGGTTTGATTTTGTAAAGCGTTGTCTTTGTCTATCGCAATTCTAGCAATGTGCGATAGAAAGAACGCCCTACATAACTGTACCTCTCCTATCTTTGGCGTGAATTCGACTTTTCATTCCTCTGTACATAATATCGTTGGCCAGAAAACATTTTCGTCGCGAATACACGCTAAATTTACCTTCAATGGAATTAGTTCTTTTTGAATATTAATGTCTTTTTTTTGGAATGTAGATTTTTATTACCGTAAAGAATGACGTTAATTTCATATATCATGATAACGTAAGCTAAGATTATAAATAAAAGATGACACGAATTCAGACGGTAGGTGTAAAAGAAAAATATATAAACTTTGGTCACTAATAGGCTGGGTCATATATAAGTGATTAATGGAATACAAAGATGGATATGTTTAGATTACTAGACGAGATTAAATATTGTAACACTAATAATGGTTTTGGATTTTTCGCAAACTAGTAGTTAATTTAAATTGTCCTTCCACTTTTTTATTTTCATATAGGAGTTTCTTAAAGGTTTATAAGAAAAGGGAGGATATTTTCAAAACTAAATTTTTTTTTATTTTTATTTCAGTGATAGTTACAATATTATGTATGATGAATTTAAATTATGATACTGTATTTGTTCAATATAAAGCGAATACATTTTTAATGTTATGTAATCAATGAGTCAGGTACGCATTCTTCAGACGGTATATCAATAGTAATTTTTTTTTAATCTCTTCATCTTTAAATTAATAAGTAATTTTTAAAAGTGGGCTTTTGTTTGGTTCCGAAAGCACAAAGCACGACCACTTTTATTACTGAGTAGAAACACCGAAAATAATTTATAGGATAAAAGTCCCATATAACCCTAATCCTCGTTGATAAGGGAATTACATACGCTATAAGGCTCTTCAGTTTATTTTAGAAGTAATAAACTAAATTAACACATTCACACCGGCACCAATTCATTTAAAATTATATTACTGCTATACGAGACGTTTTAGACCTGGTATTAAAACTATCATTGTTTTGGCACAGAATCTTTTGAGCCTTGTAACGTTTTAAAAACAATATGCCAAATAGCATATAAATTTACGAACTAATAATTTTAAACTAGGTCAAGATAACACTTATTCAGGCAAGTACATCTCGGAACTCTGGTTAAATCTTAAATGTATATATTTATATTTTCCTACACTGAACTAGATTGGAGTTACACCATCCGCACAACCAAGAAGTTTGCGTTTTACTTAGCCGGACCGCAACACGTAAGACACGTACAGGGCAACCGGAATGTGCTAAGAAAACCTAAATTACGTAAAGTTCTCGCGCTATCGACGGTGGAAACGTCGAAACCGCTGGCTACAAACGTAAAGGTTTACGTTACGTAACTAATAGCAACCGGCGCATATCCGTGCAGTTTACGTAAACGACATCAATTAATTCGCTACGTAATGGCCAGCCGCGCGATTTTTGCCGCCGTTTGCTCTCTAAGCAAGAGATTGTTGCGGTTTTGTGTCGTTTGTAGGTGTTTGTTCCAATCGAAATTGTTAACAATCTAACAATTTCGATTAAACATTTATGTTTGACGCCGGCTGTGTTGCAATGATTTTTTTTTTATTTTTCTTTGAGGTTTTATTTTTAGAAATCAGATGGAATATATGCTCTAAGTACATTATAAAAACGTTTCAATTTTATTTTATTATGAAAA